>QANZ01040622.1:51916-64446 GCA_003254925.1 Chamaecrista fasciculata | reverse complement strand
TATTAATGACAGAATCTACGTGACTAATGATATGTAATGCAAAGTTGATAGAAAAAAACTAAAATATTAACTTATATTGAAAAATAAGATGTAGTCTATCGTTAATTTATTGGAAAAAGTTAGTTAAAGTATATAATTGATTAAAATGTAAAACATTTGAGACTTAATTGACAACAAAAAAAGATTAGGGACGAAATTGACAGTTAATGTAAAGTTTGAAGATAAAATCAGTGCTTTTGCTTTTTAAATTGTGATGGTGCCCTTTATTTTATAAATAATTATGAATCGACCACATAAATAATTGATTTTTACATTATTATCCCCTTACCCTTATTAGTGGCCACTGTTCACTCCCAAAACTTGTGAGGGTTGTGGGCTTGTGGCCACTCGTTGTTGTGACTTGTGGTTGCTTCTTCATTTTGTTTTTCTTGCTTTCACAAAACAACGACAACACTCACCAAATTAATTAATTACGCGAAATCCAAAAGTTGCTTCTTGCTATACGATGGCGTCCCTTCTCAAAACGCCTTTCTTTGTTCCTTCTCTGCAACTACACAAGGTAATTAAGCTAATTTTTCCTGTTTCTTTTGTATTTCCCGATATCGGAGCATCATGATAGTATATATTTTTACTACTTAATTACTTGGTTTGAGGGAATTGGAAAGTTGGTTGTCTGATTGATGTTTGTGGAAAAAAATGGGGTTTGAATTTGAATTTTGGACAGGATGATGATAGATACTATCTGTGGCCTGAGGTATTGGAAGAGGGTAATTGGATTGGATGTGTTTCTTAGCCAAAATTTCTGCAGAAAAGTGTGAAACTTTACTTAGTCAAACTTGAGATAGTTTTGCCATCCTTATAGGTGCTGAATACCCATGGTTCATAAAAAATAGGCCAAAGTCTTAATTTGGTCCTATATATTTCTTGCTCAGTTCTCAATTTGGTCCCATATATTTTTTTGTTGGGTCTCGTATCTTTGGGTCAAATGTAGAATTGGTCCAATATCTTTGGGTCAAGTGCAGAAGTGGTCCCATATATTTGTAAAAGGATCAACCGCTAGTTGATTATTTTACAAAGATATGTGACCAATTCTGTTATCTCACTAAAAGATATGTGACCAAATTAGGACCTTTTGCAAAGATATAAGACCAAAAGTGCAACAAAAAAAGATATATGACCAAATTGGAAACTGAGAAAAAAATATGGGATCAAATTTGCACTTTGACCTAAAAAGAAAACAGTGATGTTTAAGTATACTCTAAGAAGTTATGGCAACACAACAAGACATATAATGGTATTTTAGTGCAAGTTGAATTGTTGTATTATGTATGATATCTTATTTGATATCAGTGTTGAATATTCATATTTGATGATATGTCATGGGCGATACTGGTTTTAGGGAGGTAAGTTTGTTTGTTTGCTTGTTGTATTTGTTAATTTATTTTTTAGTATATTTTTCCTCAAAAGTTGAGTGGAGTGAGGGTGAGTCACTGTTTATACTTCATGAATTTCTGGGTTAGGAGGCTTGAGAGGATATGTTGGTTCTTCTCTTAGTGTTTCTACTGAAGAAGTTGGGGTCAATTTCTCCTGTTGCTGCTAAGTTATTACATTTTGTGGAGCATACATTACTTATTTTGTTGGCTGTTGCTGTTTACTAATATTCTAGCTACCTGGTGGTTTTCAAATGCTGAGGGAAATAAATTTTCTATGGTTGTGCTAGGAGCCAAATCTGTTAAATATTTAATTGAATTCTGTTAGAATATTATTCTGTAATTAATTAGGATTAGAATAGGATTGTTCTAACAAATTTCTAATGTCAAATTTTATTGTTTAATTCTTCTGTATGTTTGGAATGAACCTTAAATTTTGTAAGAGTCGACCAAACTTCTCTGTTTTGATTCCATTATTAGGTGTTCTGAACATACACTATGTCTCAAATGTAATTGGCAGGCGTTTCTAATGTTTGTTTTTCCCTTTTCCATAAATATTTTGGATAAGAAACCTGTTTTTTCGGGTGACGTTCTCTATTCCTCATCTTTTCACCCAATGGTTTGGTATATTTTGTACATACTGTGTCCTTTTATCTTGGGGAAAAATATAATCACTTGTCATTCTTGGCCATTTGGTGTCAATGAGATTGGTTAAAAATAATATCTGAATGGGCTCTTGGAAACATGTGACTGATGGGGTGAGGAGACTGAAGTTTTCGGCAATTGCAGTTTAGCTTGTTATTTAATCAAGTAATCATAATGTGTTGATTAGGAGAGTGAGTGATGAGTCTTAGTTCAAGGCACTATATCATGCAATATTTTAGGATGTTTGGATTGAGGATAATGAACTGAAAGAGAAGGGAAGATGAGGCAATTGCAATATCTTTTTCATGCTTGGAAATCTAAAAATCTAAGTGGAAGATAATGGGGGATCAAAGATTGATCCTTCTGGCCAAAAAAAAATGTAAGAGATTGATCCTCTATTATCTTATTTCTTCACAAATTCCAAATACACCAAATTGAGATATTTTGAAAAACGTATTAACATCCATACATGAAAACCCAAGTTAGAACACCTTGGTTATTTTGATTTTCTTGCTCAGTATATTTGTCCCTCTTCTTTTGTAGGCGAATCATGTCAGCTGCTCGGCCATAATTCCTGACATGCAATACAAATTTGATCATGCTTGTGTTAGAAATGGTAGATGTCGTGTGCCTAGTTTGACAGTGAAAGCTCAGCAGACGACTGTTGAAGGAAATGTGATTGAGAAAGAACAAGCTCAAATCAATGAAGAAAGGGGTATGCTATTGACTAGGATCAGAGTTTCATAAAGTTTTTATTTAGTTGTTCAGCTATTTGCTTGCGGTGAAAATCATACGGACTGTTTTAACATCTCAACATGACATTATTTTTTTTCTTAAAAATAATTTTTCCTCACTGTATAATTATGTTAATGAGTTAACACCTGAAACATGGGTTTGAGTTTTTTTTACTATTGACTATTACTTTCCTGCCATTTAATATGTTTTGCGTTTGTCTTTTTCTGTATGCATCTTGTTATTTGTTTTTGGAGTCATAGAGAGAAGTGTAGAGATTTTGCCATGTTATGTCATACAAATCAATTTGCTGCTATTTTGCAGACTATGGTGTTGTTAACATGCACCATGTTGGCATTTTGTGTGAAAACCTAGAAAGATCACTTGACTTCTACCAAAATCTGCTAGGTATGTGTTTTTCCATTGATTAATATATTTTGGTCCTCAAAATATTTTTTGTTCCAATTTAGTCCTCAAACTTTTACATTTGTTCTGTTTTAATCCCAAAAATGTGATTTCATATGGTTTCTGCTGTTACTTTTAACTTGGATAGTTGAAATAAATCATTTCTCTCTCATATGTGTCATAATAAGTGAGTTAGCAAAGAGAAAAAGAAAAATTTTCATTCTTAATAAAAAATTGGAGACAAATTTGTGGTTGATTTTTATCTCCAATTTGTGACTAAGAATGAAAATATTTATTTCTCTCTTTGTCAACTCTCACTTATTAAGACACATACGAGGGGGAAATGATCCATCTCAACTGTCTAGGTTATAAATAACGGCAAAAACTCGAGAAATCACATTTTAGAGACTAAAACGGAACAAATGTGAAAGCTTGAGGACAAAAACAGAATAAAAAATACTTTTAGGACCAAAAAAATGAAACTTACTCCATAGTTTGAGAAACAAAATGAGATTTCAACCTTTCAATGTTGATCAGGTCTCAAGATAAATGAAGCCAGGCCACATGATAAGCTTCCTTACAGAGGAGCTTGGCTTTGGGTTGGTTCTGAAATGATTCACTTGATGGAGCTTCCAAATCCTGACCCTTTAACCGGACGGCCTGAACACGCTGGTCGGGATCGTCATACATGTATCGCAATCCGGGATGTTTCGAAGCTGAAAGTAATCCTTGATGAAGCTGGTATTTCTTCTTTCCTTGTTGTTAAAGGAAAAGAATTTTTCTTTTTGTTTAATTTTTAATGGGTTTGGCCAAGACATGAAATTGCTTTTAAGTTATAAGAGAGTCTAATTTTTTAACTATGAGAAAGACGCAAGAATTGGAGTTTTTCTTGTAAAACAAAATAAGAAACATCATTGTTCTTTGGCTGAAATGTACTAAACCCTTCTTAACTTTAGTCATTGTGCTCCCTTTAAACTTTGAAAATCAATTAAAGATTCCCCTGAAGTTTTGATTTTGTGTAAATAACTCATTTTGTTATTTTTTTATTGAAAAAATAAAATTTGTTTTTGGTTACCGCTAATTACAAAAATAACTAATTCTAATTTTGGATAAATATAAATACAACATATATAAAATTTTTAAAAAAGATTTTTTTTTTCAAATGAAAATATTAATGGCCTTTTACACAAAATTAAAAAATCAGGTTTTTTTTTTAATTTTCTTTATCACTTGTTAAAGTTTAAGGAGGTTTTTTGCCAATGACAAAAATTCAAGGAAATTTTGTGCATTTTAACATGGACAAAAACTCTTCCCGTCAATTTTTAAAGTTGCAATGTGATTTGAGCAAACACTAATGTTTTATTGCCAAAACACATTTTGGGAAACCCATTTATAAAGGGGAAATTAAAAGCAATGCCAAACACTAAAAATAAATAAATAAAAAAACACTACAGGCGCACTTGAAGCTATTGAATGTTCCTTTTTTAAGATTTGTTTATTAGTTGTTTTTTATTGGTTTTCTATAATGCAGGTATCCCTTACACACTTAGCCGATCTGGAAGACCAGCAATCTTCACACGTGATCCAGATGCAAATGGTTTGGAATTTACACAAGTTGATGCCTGATATTATCAGTTATTTGTTGGATAAAATCTCCATACTGATAAGAGTAATCAGAAATCAAATCAGTGTATATACTATATAGATGGTTGCATATATCATATATATGTTGAATTTGGAGTGAGTTAAGCAATGAAATGAATAGATAAATCGATTAGGAAGAGCAACAACCTCTTTGAGATTGAAAGTGTGAAGGGATTTCGAAATACAAGCAAGAAATTAGATTAAATCGATTCCAAACTCAATAAGATTTAAATCTTGGGAATTTTCAAAAGCAGATAATAAACCAAATATTTAAGTTTACAACTACTCTACAAATTACTTCCTCTTTCAGTTATTGGACCACAGCAAAAGGTCCTACAACTCATGTACAAGGAAGAAAGAGGATAGTAAACAAAAAGGCTAAAAAGTATTATGTGACATAAAACACAACTTGTCTATTGTCGTATACATCTCTGATGACTGATGAGTTACATTGAATTAGAACTAGGAGGGTAAGGAGGAAGAGGTAGAGAGATAATAAATATTCTTTTCCCATTATTCACCATACAAATATAATTGAACAGGCTTTTAACAAAAAAATTATTTACAATGCAACCCAAAAAAAGAAAAACTTGCACCAAATTGAGTTTTTGACAATTTACAACCTTACAACCACAAAAAAGCCTCAGCTCCTATAATGTTTCGCAAGTCTCAAATGCCATTCAAACTCAGACAGTTTCTATACTGCATGTCTAAGTTGAAATGAGCTTTTCCCTAGAGAGAAAAGCTTGCTTGAGTGACATACAATCCAATCACTACTTAATCCAGGAATCTGTATGTTTGTATGTATCTTAATTTTCCAAGATATCAATAAAGCAATTTTACCATGAGAATTTTTTACATATTTCGTATGATCAAGCATCTTATGAAGAGATTTTCAAGTGTTTTGAAAAATGCAATTTTCACACAGTAAATACCATTTTAAGATTTACCAATTGCATAAGGTTACTCTCGTCCTGACGACCTCCACTCATGAATGGCAGAACGTAAGGTATGGTTTGGAGTCAATGTAGAATGCTGGAGTCTAAGCTTTGTGACAGGTGATACATTGTGTTTGCTGAGCCATGCCTTGATTGCTCTGTACTCATAAGTAAAACCATCCGCAGCAATATATGGATCATCCATTATGTCCTACATTAACCACAAGTCACAACTAAAGAATGAAGAAATATGACTTGAATAACTATAATTTTCATGTATTTTTAATTTTGATTATTACTAATATGTTTGAAGAGTTTATTTTTGTGTAAGTTTACAAAATATCATAAGTTAGCTTTTGGAAATATTAGAAACATCTTTTTGATGTTTCTTGCCCGTTTTAGAAAATATTTCGAGGAAACATTTTTGAAAAATTTGTATCAAACACATTTTTAGTTATATTTTCTATTTTCAAGGAAAATAAAAAAAAAAAAAAGGAAACCAAATAGGCCCTAAGTTTTTAACTGAGACCCATGAATAGTTTCACATGACATCCCTAGGGGTGGAAATGTAAACATATTAGAGGTTTCCCATACCTTGTAATAAACTTAAATTTTCAAGAGATTGGGGTTTGGGTTGGAAAAATCAAACTCATGCCAATTTGATGGTAAAAGCTTTTGGTACTATGCCAAGGATTATTTCATCTTAAAAGTTTAAACTTTTGAGAAATATGAATAGTTGAATATGTACTATTAGATGAGCGCAGCTTTTACCTGAAGGATCGGACAATAATACTGGCTTGGTGGGCTTAAGCTATTTCTTCCAATCTTTGCAGAAGCATTTGCAACATCGCAAAGTCTTTTGAGTATTGGAAGAACTTCAGTGTCAAGATCTGGTCTATCTCTGCATCTAAGCGCTGAGCATTTTAAAGCAAGTTGAGCCAATTCTGCCGTCTCAGTCAGCGGCCAATCTCCAGCTGATTTATCAAAAATGTCCAGGAAGGAGCCCTTTGAAACTGCATTCTCAATGGTCATGATGAGTCCACGTGCCTGACGAGAAGTTATCAATTGAAGAATTATAACTCCCAAAGCATATACATCTGATTTTGGTCGGACAGTGCCAGTTCTCTGATACTCTGGATCCATGTAGTGCAGAGTACCAGCAAGCACGGATTCTCTATACTCAGTGACACTGTCAGGCACAATGTCAGAAAGGAGTTTAGCCAATCCAACATCTGAAATTTTGCTCACATAATTTCTGTCTAACAAGATATTTCCGGGTTTCATATCTCGATGAACAGTTGGCTCTGGCTTTGAATTGTGCAAGAATGATAACCCACATGCCACTTCAAAAGCTATACGGAATCGAATGAACCAAGGAAGTGGTCGTTTCTCATTTTTAATGAGAAGATAGTCCTCTAGACTTCCATTTTCTAGGTATTCATAGACAAGGCAACCAGTTTCAGGACATGCTCCTAACAGTAAGACCATGTGTGGATGGTGCAGCTGACTAAGAATCTCAACCTGCATGAAATGGAAAGAACCAAATTATTCCATTGTCACTGCAGTAACTAGCATGGGAGTCGAGTACGTTTTGCATTATTGCATTAACAACGTAGAATCTTGAAATGAACTAGTTGTTTAGAAAGCAATGAAAAATGTGAGGTAGAGGAGCATGGATTTGAAAGTTTAAAAATCAGTTAGAGGTATTGGATTGCCATCGTCATACATGCTCAGATGAAGGGGCTTTTGCAGCAAAATTGAAGAACAAAAAGGATTGCCTATTTAAAAAATTTTCAAGGTACTTAGATACAAAGGATTGCCTATTTCAAATCTGAGAATAAGACCTATCTGCCCATAACTTGGAATTTTCAAAAAATGAAAGACTCAATCAGATGGAAACGAAAATTTGAATGAGTTCAATTTGGCTCAGAAATTTTCACTTAATTAAACAACTTCAAAGAAGAAACATTGGAAGGGAAAAAAGACCTCTTTCAGAAACTCCTCTTTCTTGTTAATTGCATCCTGATGCAGAACCTTTACAGCTACAGGTGTGTGATCAAGACTGCACTTATAAACCTTCCCATACCCTCCTTCACCAATTAAATAATCTTTAGAGAAGAAGTTTGTAGCTTCTTCAATTTCATCCATCGTGTATTTTCTGTATCTCTTGTCATTTGAGAGCAATGTATCAATTATTCTTTGTCTTTCTAGGGATTCTTTAACGATATTAAGTTCAGCCATCTGCCTCTCATAAGACTCTTTTGCAAACATATGTTTTGCCTCCTCAAGCTCCTTCATGACTTTTAAGTGCTTTTCTTTTTCTTCAGCAGCAATCTTTCTCAGCATCTCCTCTCTTTTCAGGGAAGCATTTACTCTTCTGGATTCTTCAAGACATTCAGAAGAAAGTGAATTAACCTGCAAAGTACAGACATCAAAAGTGCTAAGCAGAAGCCATAAGGCCATGTGTGCCACAATGAAGCAGGGATGGCTGTACCTTTCAAATAAATAATTTTTAGTGAAGCCCTTACTAAAATAAAAAAGGGCAAGAGCTAATTTCTCTTTTAAGAAAATTATTTTCTTAAGGTCCTTGTTCAGGTCTAGTTTATCCAAAATTTACACAAAGTAATTGTTGAGTATCCAAAAATCAAAGCAAGGTGTGAGTCTGAGATGCGCAGGTAGGTTAAATAAGGTGCCTTGTCTGTACCAAGTACGGCAAAGATATGTTCAGATACGTACCTAGTACATACCTTAAGGTTAGTTCGATCTTGGCACTTGATTGACATTAAGCTAGGGAGAACGATTTTGGGATAATGGTTAAGGGAAGAGGAGAGAGACATGTCAGAGTAGGCACAGACTGTTTTAACTTTTTCACTCTTTTGTTAGGTCAAATTATGTTATCATTAGTTTCTCTTTTGTTTGCAGATTTTGGTAAATTATACACTTTCTTTTCCAAATGAGTAAAGGCCGAAAGGATAAATTTGGTTTTGCTAAAACTACTCTACTACTTGTTTGTGAAATAGTAGTGGAAAGTCAACTTGTTTTAACCAAAATTATATTATTTTTTGTTTTTAGATTATATATTTATGCATCATAAAGTATTTATTATTTATTATTTAAAAGATAAAATAATATATATGACTCATTTTTATTACTTTTATAAATATACTATGCTATATCTGTATCCCATATTTTTCAAAAGTTGTATATCCGTGCAAAATAGGTGATAGTAGGTAATGACAATTTATTTATGTTGATTTTCTTTTATTTGGTAGTCATCAGCTTAAGCATTGGTAACAAAGGAAATGGAGGATAGTTGAATTGGAGACTCAAACATGTATTTCCTTATGCAAATAATTCTAACTAGAAAAGCCATAATTAACATACTCTCACCTTGCTTTGAGCATGAACCAACTCTTCACAAACCTGCTTGTACATGCCAATAGTATTCTGCAACTCCAGCCGCAGCTGTTCCAGTTCTTGCATGACTGGCTGCATAAGTAAATATCATATGAACACCACTGCTGTGTAGGGGAATCACAAAATATAATAGTGACATCAAATTACCTGTTCACTTTGCACAGAAGCCATGGAATCAAATGAGTGGATACTAACAGTTTCAACATCATCTGTGGAGTTCTCTGGATTTCCTTCTTGATTAATGGGAAAATTTTTAAGAGAACTCATAGAACTTGATGCTTGGAAATCCATGTAACTCCATTCTGACATTGATGGAAAGCTGACGTTTTGTGAAGATTTAGGTTCTGTAATGAAAGAACTATGTCCAGAAATTTCTTCGTCGTCTCCCTTATTCTGTTTAGTGGGCACTGAGTACCAAGGGCAAGACTCTATCAGATGTGAAGTAAGGCAATCAGAAATTTGTTAACTACCTCCACAAATATTAAGATTCATGACACTGATCCTACTAAAAGCATGAATAAAAACTAATGTGAGATGGGCGCTCACTGCTAGGAATTAACTTGAGATATTAGGAAAAGGAAAGCATTTTCACTATACCGCCAGAGGGTGAAGCTGAAGAATTAGCTAATTTTGATATTGTCCTATCTCTGCCTACAACATATACATCACAACTGTCAGGAGCATTATTCAGAATAGTTGTTGGTATCCCTGGTCCTTTAAGCTTCCTGGAAAAAAAAAAAAATAGAAATTTTGGAGAAGCAGTAAAAACAAAACTACTCTGAAAATACATAAAACTATTTTACTCTTCGATGAACTATTACTAAGTAATATTTTCATTCTACATCAGCCAGAAGATTTTGGTCGTAGGGACAGATTTTGCATGGAAGCATCATATTCCTAACTGAGAAAACAAAGTACAGACGTATTCCACTCAATTGATTAAATAAAGTATAAATATTTGTAGAACTTGGATATATTACATATATTATACACATTAACAACTGAAAATATATTAAATTTCTTATATTATTAATGGCCTTGGCATGCACCAAAGTATATGCTGATTTAATCTTTAATTTCTTTTAAATATAATATAAATTATATAAACAGTTATTTTATTATATTTTAAGAACAACTATAAAAGTAATATAATATTACTTGACTTCTCATTCTCTCAATACATTTTATGGTACCTATTATCTATATGTCAAGTTGTCAACATATCGTTTGGAAATAAAAAGAACAAAAAAGATCAAAACCATAAAATATAGTATGGATGATAGAGAAATTGCATTTGAGATAAGCAAAATACAACACTAACACTAAAAGGCATCAAAGGTCAGGAAAAATATTTGCTGAAATATTCTGAAGTTCTAGAAAATAGTACCTTGCGATAAAATTCGAGGAGCCAGTTCCCATCACTAATATTTGAATCCCTGACTCTGATATATATCTAAGAAGTGCAGTTGCAGGGTTGTCATCTTCTAGCAATAGTGTTGCCACCTACAGCATTACCAGATTAATTTGTATTCTTTATCAGCTCAACCTTGGCAGTAGCATGATCAAGAAAAGAAAAAAACTTACCTTGCTTGTTTTGCAGAGTTTCTTGAATGGGGTAAAGATTTGCTCAAACTTTTCTTTCACATCCTGAACATAAGCTGCTGCCACATTGGCATCTACATCCCTAATGGGAATACACTCTCCAGCTGTACATTATAAATACCAATACCAGAAATCAATTAGTTACCAAAATCAGCCTCTAACAACTTGTAACACATTTACACATTTAATCAAGTGATTCTGTGATTGTATAACAATACATCTGTTTAGAACTTTAGATAGCTTTTGAATTTCAATGTGTTAGACATGTCTGCCTGTGCTGAAACTAATTACAATTCGGGAAATGGGGAGGCGGTAAGGATCAAACTCTAGCTTGCTTGATCATAGGAGTTCTAATACCGTGTCATGAATCATTTCAACTTAAAATCTTTTGTTAAGCGAATTGTCAAAAATAGTTGTAGTTTTATCATAACTTCTATGGCCCTTGAACTATTTATAACAGAGTTCCTGATACTCAAAATCAAGACAAAGGGAAAGCTACTCTAATTCGTTATCATGTAATGGACAGTTCAAAAATTAGAAAAAGCGGAAATTACTCTGAGCTCCTTCTTAATTACCCGAAATCTCCCATTCAACTTCAATAATTCCTCTCAGTTAAATGACCGTTTGTTGAAAACATCTTTCTAATAAACAGAGATTTAAGGCTTCTTTAAGCACGATTCGTAAGAAATGTCTACAAAATCCTACTAATTTGCTCGTAACAAATACAGTATCGTACTAGCATATTGAGTAAGAACTATTACAATTAATTTATACTTGAATCTAAACAGAGAATTAGCGAAAGTGAGGCACATACATGGGGTTGGAATCGAAGTGATTTTGGGTATCACGTGAACTAAGATGAACCTATCGACTTGAGGCATAAGATTTTTCACCGCCCACTGGACGGCTCGCCGGCTTCCAGCACCGGCGCTGGAACCACCGTTGACGGCGACGACCACTGATCTCATGCCGCCGCCGGCGAGGAATCGTGAAAGTGGTCGTCGGAAAACGCGTTTCTTCGTCAAACACAAAAGTGGAAAACCTGACGACTCGTAGTGGTAGTTATATGAAACTTCCAATTTCTTTTCTAAATATCTTTTGAAAAATTGACCAAAAGATGGCTTTTGTTTTCAACTTTTTATACCACACTTGACAAAGGATTTTGAGAAAACTTAGGGCCGTGTGGAGAGGATCATCCTCATCTCATCTCATTCAATGATCATCTCGTCTTAGGATTGGATGAACACTAATGACGTGGTGTTTTTTCATCTCATCTCATTCACAATATCATCTCATTTTCTCTTACAATTATTAATCTATCCCTACTTATACACCTATAATTACCTATACTTTAATACAAATATAAAAAAAAGAATTAGACAAAATAGTAATTTTACATACCCTCATTTATTACACTTATAATTTTCTCTCTCCATCTATCATTTCTCATCATTTTTTTCTCTCTTCCACTCACACACACCTCTCTCTCTCTCTCACACACACATACACACCTCTCTCTCTCTCTCTTTCACACACCCACACCCACACTCTTATATATAAATATATATATATATATTATATATTGATTTAATTAAACAAAATTTTATAATATTATTATTTTTTTAGTTGCAATATTCCTCTATTTGTTTTGAGTAGAATATACAATTTAATCCCTAAAATATTTTTTAAGTTATAATCTTCTTCCATTCTCTTTAAT
>QANZ01040622.1:29155-41612 GCA_003254925.1 Chamaecrista fasciculata | reverse complement strand
CCGCCGTCCGCCGCTGCTGTTCACCATTTTGGGAAGGAGATGTGATGGGAGTGAGAGGGGCAAATTAGGAATTCTACCATAATTCCCTAGGTAGACTTGGATTACATCAGAAATGTGAAGTAAAGAAAAATGGCCTATGTAATGTAAAGCCCTTTACATTGTAATCCACTTTACATAGCTCAAATTACCATACCAAACACATGAAAATCTTGAAAACCGTGCCCTTTTACATTGTAAACCCCATTTCCTCCATACCAAACGGAGCCTATGTTTGCGTCGAGAAATTGGAGTTTTGGGAGTTTAGGGTTCTCCCAAAAGGCTGCCTTTTGATCTTTCATTAGGTTTAATCTTGGAATAAAATGAGTTGAAGTGAGGCAAGTGAGAGGAATATGGAATATTCTGTTAAAATTTGACAGAAAAATAATTGAAGGTACCAATGTGTTAAATGTCAAAACCTCAGGGTACCAAAGTGTCAAGTTTCAAACCACAGGGTACCAAAGTGAAATAGGGTCAAACCACAGGGTAACAAAGTGTAATTTACCCAAAAAATAATATTACTTCTACTAACCTTTTTTAGTTTTTACATTGATCTCTCTAAAAATCTAAATGAAGAGAGATAATCTTATCTTATAAAATTCAAAAAATATTGTGAAGAGGCTTGTTTTGACTCGTAAATGAAGTTTATAAGTTTGTAGGCCAAAGTCCTATTTTGGTCCCTCAGATATGCTTAATGTTTCAAATGGGTACCTTAGTTATTTTTTGTTCCATTTTGGTCCTTCAGTTTTTCAAAATGTTGCACCGTTAGTCCCTCAGCACTTTGCATCCATCTTTTCCATTAAAAAAAAAGGAAAAATAAACTTTTATCCCCAAAAGGTTTTAGTGTTTTACATTAAGGTCATTTTCCTTATATAATAGAATCAAAACGTAAGAAAAAACAAATGGACAATTTTAGTAGATTTCACACAAAACAAAAATAAAAAAAATAAGAACCCAGGAGTAAGAATCGCCTAAGACTGTCGCTGGAAGTGTCTCCTCCTTTGCTGATTTCGTTAACTTCAAGGACTTGCTAGCTCAAGATTCTTTACCGGATTCTCGAGGGTTTCGATGTGCGAATGCTTCAAAAACAAGAGTTGCAGTAGAGGAAAAGTAAAAACAAGAAGAAGAAGAAGGCGTCGAAAACAATGTCGAAAGCTAGGGTTCCCAAGGAAGAAAAGAGGATATCCATGGCGAAGAAAGTTGTTAATATATACGAGTGTGACCCTAATTTTCGATTCCTTTATGATCAAATATTTGATTACTTTGCTGATTGTTTGAAGGCGGATATGGAATTTCTCAAAATTAGTGAGCTAAAAAAGATCAGCCTCGTCGCGAAATGGTGTCCCTCGATAGATTCCTCTTTCGATAGCTCCACATTACTATGCGAGAGCATCGCGAGGAGGGTTTTTCCTCGAGAATCGTACTTAGAATACCAAGGCGTGGAAGAATCACATTATGGTTATAGAATTCGAGATCGATTGAGAAAGGAAATTCTCGTGCTTCTAATGATGACGAAGAAGAAGAAAAAGTGATGATGATGATGAAGAAGAAGAGATGATGATGATGGAGCTGGTGGCAGCGGCGATGGTGTTGTGTAGAAGAAGAAGATGATGATTCTTTTTTATTTTTTTTTTGTGTGAAATCTATTAAAAAAATAACCTTAATGTAAAAAACTATAACTTTTAGGGAATGAAAGCTTATTTTTCCTTTTTTTTAACAGAAAAAGTGAATGAAAAGTGCAGAGGGACTAACAACGCAACATTTTGAAGAACTGAGAGACCAAAACAGAACGAAAAATAGCTGAGAGACTAATTTAAAATATTGAGCATAATTAAGGGATCAAAATAGAACTCTAGCCTAAGTTTGTAACTATTATCTATGATTCTACTAGATATATATATATATTAGGGGTTTTGCGTGCCCTAATGGTCACGCAAATATGTATATAAAATAAATAAGGGACTAAACTGTTAACTTAGTAAAGAAAGAGAGACCAAATAATAAATTTTCTCTTATTTTTAATTTCATAGACTATAGTTTTAAACATAAACGACCAGAGAGGAGTGGAGTCCTATAATATAATATATATATATATATTTTTTTTGGTACAAATTCTACGGACTTTAGAGTTTAGATCACATGGAACCAAACAAATCACCAAAAGAAAATGAAAAAAGAATTGATTAAATAAAAGAAAAAAATAAATGAAAGAATATACGTTAGGCTATGTTTGGGAGTTTTAGTGAGGATGGAGAGGAGAAGACATTAATGGACACTAATAGAGTGGAGTGGAGAGGATATTAATGGACTGAGTAGATATGTTGTTTGAGAGTTTTTAGTGAGGAAAGGAATGGACACATGATAATCTTGCTAAATTAATAATATTTTATCCCTAAATTTGAAATAATTTTATACATTTTGATCCCTGAATTTGTGCTAAATAATATTAGGGTTGAGAAAGATTAATAATATTAATAAAATTATGGAGTATAATTGTCTTAAAAAATTTTAAAGTTGTCCACTCCATCCTTGGCCCCCCAATTTGGGGTGCCAGTAAAAATCAGATTTTGGGGTGCCAAGGAGTGCTTTGGAGGCACCCCTTGTCCATTCCTCTCCCCCTTAAAAAAACATCCAAACAACAATTTTTAATCTTTTGTCCCTTCCACCCCTCTCCATTCTCTCCTTGGCACCCCATCCAAACACACCCTTAGGTTTCCAGTTTCCAGTTTTCCAATTTTGAGACTCATGTCAAAACAGAGAATAGAAAAAATTACAGAGTAAACCACAAACTTCGCACAAAGAGAAGCCATGGCGGCAAAGCAGAAGATCCGAAAATATCTTCAGTATAAGTCTCTTCAGCATAGCATTCATTCATCATCTACTGTGTGATTTTCATCAACTGTTAATTCAGGTTCAAGATGGAGTATCCATAGTAGGATTGAAATTTGTGAAAGAATACGCATTGAAGGTACTTGAAGTAGAAGTTTAATTTCTATATCTAGCTGTGCAGGAATTTCTATAGCTCCCTTATTTATCTAGGTTGTAGATGAAGCTTAACCTACCCGATGACTATTACAACAAAGGAAAACTGGAAGGAAGTATTGCGTGAAAACGTCGACTACGACCAATTGATGGGTATTGCGATGTTGATTTTAGTAGATTAAATGTATGGTGATATATAGAAAGGTTAACTAACAAGGCAAGTTGTTTGTAACCTTTCAATCTTTACCTTACTATTGTTGTTTGTTATTGGTGAGCTTGAAAAATTTTTAGCTACTTTTGGTTTTTGTTAGTTATGGGCTTACCCAAATCATGATATGAAAAGTGAAAATTTGGAATCCCGTTGTCCTATTCGTATCTAGACGCCCTGTTATATGAATAGGCTCAGATTAGATGTTTATGAAAAGTGATTAATGTAGTTAAGAAAGCAGACATAATAAAAGGTATTAATATTGATAGGATTGAAACAATGTAATAATTAAAGTGAGAACAAGTAGATTTCTCCAAAGGGAAAACTCTTAATTAAATCCAAGGAAAAATAATCGATGTGATCAATTCCCGAATTGCATTTTTTGTTTGTCTATTGGAAGCTTTCAGAAGGAGAGTGAAGCAATTGTAGAAACCTTTTAAGTTTTAAGCTGATCAATTTTACTGTTTATTTACCCCCCTCTATGTACTCTATCTGATTACCTGATCTTGCACCTGTGTATTGACTTATACTCTTAAGTAATGATGTCTACTTTCACTAATGGGGAGAGGTAAAAAAGAAGATATTAGATTTCTTGCAGAATATTGGGGATAGCTGGCTCCTGACATCCATGATATCAATATGTTTGGAAACAGGAAACTTATGGAGTTATTACAAGTGGGTTCTATGAGTCTAATTTTGTGAAAAGCCCAACAATCTAGTTCAACTAATTACACGTGGAATAAGCTTCAGCTGGTGGATGAGTTATCATTGTGTCTTTTACAATAATCTTCTGATAATGTAAATGATTAAGTATAGCTTCATTTTGGGAATTTGAGCTTGGAAGCTTAATTTTTCTAGGGAAAGAATAGGGACAAGAACAAGTTTCACATCACTTTCTTCTTTTATTTCATTTTACTGTAATTTTCTGATATTTAGTTCTAGCTTTTTGAGGTTTTTGATAATTTAATTGGTGTAAGTTGTGCAATTTTAGTGAACCCTGTTTCTTGTATACCAAAAAAAACTATAATAAACCTTTATATAGTTGTTTTTTTCAAGAGATGATATTTGAGCCAAAGTCAATTGATGGAGAAATTGCTCTATGTTCTGATGTGTGACCAAAAATTTAAACCAACATTGCTATTACATGCAATTAGCAAATACTGTGAATGAGTTGTAGACTTGACCAAACGATAGTGAAATGAAGTTCTTATTTAGGATAGTAATTTTGCATTTTCCCTTTGACTTAATAAGTTTATCATGCTTGATTCCTTCTTTGTTCTTTTTAACTTTTTGCACCATTTATATTTTAGATTTGCAGTTACCTACTTCTATCAATGCATTTAAAATTGAGTTGGACATATTGGATTCTTCTACTTACTGGTCTATATCAGGTAGACTAAAATGTTGTAGATCCATATTATAACATTATAATGGTGGATTTTGGTATGTAAATCTTGTTTAATATTCTTTGAAACCCATATATTAATAAATTGAAACTATTACAATTTTGTCTTCCAAACTTTGCAGGACTTTATGTAACATTATGTCAAGGCTACAAGTTGGCCTACCAGGAAGTCTTACTACAAAAGAAGAATACGCAAAGGTTTCCAGTAAAATCCACTTTCCCTTTGGCTCCCCAACATTTTTTCATCTCCGAGATCTTCTTGCCCTTCATATATACTTAATGACTTAAAATTGCAAAAGAGACTCCCCTGCCACCTCTGTCTCAGATCTTTTGTGGCTACTTAAAGGTCTCATGGTCCCAGTCTCCACTAATTAATTATTACCTATGATAGAAATGGATATGAGATCAAGGTGCAAAATTTGGTTATTTATTCTCCTGCTTGAAAGGTTGTGTTCTTGGCTTGTTATCAAGCTTATTTGATTCCGATGATTCCAGGTATTTCCTTATTTATTACAATTTCAAATTAAAAATCTCCAGGTATTAAGTTACATTCTATCCAAATATTGCAGTTCTTATATAGACATGGTTGAATTTTTTATTTTAAATTTGCAGAATGATAAATTTTGATTTGGGTGAAAGTAACTCATTCCTACACAAACCCATATTAGAAAATTAGTGACAAATGCGTTTGTAGTCTAGAGTTCATTTAATTAAGCATGAAGTACATTGACAGTGTTTTGTAGATCCTTGAATATAAATACTGTGCTCAATCAGTGCCACTCCTATTTAAACATCGCTAAAGTGATTTTTTTTAAGCATTGAATTCAAAAGTAAATTCTAAATATATTATCACTTTGCTTCTTTCTCTTAGTCAAAGTAGTGGGCACTAATAAAAGCAAGACAATATAAAGGAAGCAGATGAAAGTACATTTACAAAAAATAATTTTCATGTACTCCAACTGATATGTCCCATATTAGGAAATCATAAAAAATTAATTGCTATTTAAGCCGTGAGGCTTTCTCACCCAATTGATTATACTTTTGTAATGAACTCTCCTCTTGGTTCAAGTTGCAAGAATATTGCTTTCATTAAAAGCTGGCTGATATGGAAAGGCCTCTAGAATGAGCATCCAAACAATAGGAAGGAGAAACCTAGGAAAGGGTTTACTAGGTGCCTAGAAGAGGCTGGCCACCTTAATGGAAGTCACCCAGAACCTAAAGTGGTCCGAGACTATTAGAGTGAAAGTCGCCCAAAGTGAGCAATTTGTGTAAGCCATTGTGGATTTGATCTTTTGAAAGGACGTGCAATGATATATTTTACAATGGGAAACCATCAAGACTTAAGATGGTTCTTAAGTTACATAGCTCTTGAGTCCCAACAGGTTAGCCTTTAATTTTGATATGGACATGTAAAGTACCAATCCAAAGAAATAGCAATATGTGGCAAGTAATTAAACATGATCTTTTCAAATAATTTCATTGTAATATCACTCCTTAAGCGTATTGCAATCAGTAGATGTTGAAGCCTCAATAGGTGGATTAAAAGGTATACCAAATGGTTTTTCTTTTACTACATTGAAGTGAATTGGTAATTTGATTAAGTTTATGGATCATTGCATGTAATTAGAACCTAAGTACTGTAAACTGTGAAGCGTTGCTCCTTTAAAAACAGAATTGTGTGGTGCATGATATTTGTTTGATGCTTGCATTAGATACAATGTTTTCTTATATTGCAGTGTCTGTATTGTGTTATGCCTTCAGTGTATTTCATTATCCATGTTTTTAGGGGCGCATTTGGTACGTTGTGATCTCAAATGTCATAGTATCTTAGATGTCGTTGTATGTGATACTATAGTATAAGATACTTGGTATTTATAATATCAATGTTTGGTGTGACAATAATAGATATCATATATGTAAGATGAATATGTTTGATATTCTCTATTGAATAACATAAATTTTCTTTAAATTTCCAGGTTTACCCTTATTTTATCTTAAAAACATATATTAATATTTTCAAAATAAATATGTAAATAATTATATAAAAAAATATAATCATTTATATATCTATATTAAAAAAATTTTATTTTATAATAATGATAAATAACTAAATTATAATAATATAATAAAGAGTAATTTTAATATATTTTGATTATTCATGGACAAATTAGTAGACTCGGTATATATTTAGAGACTAAATAGTAAGTTTTATAAAAAAAAATCAAGGAAAAAGAGTAAAATTAAAACTCTAATTAAAAACTGCCCTTGCAAATTCTGTCATATAATATGACATAGTTTTGTGTTGTTATCAGTTCACAGCCTTTTTACTATCATTTAATGACAAGGTGTTATCTTGGATATCGACGTATGACGATATCATGGCGTTACCAAACATCAGACATCCAAGATACTATAGTATATAATATAGTGGACATGAGATGACAGCGGACTAAACAACCCTAGATGGTAAGTTGGAAAAGGTAATTGCATTAAGTCTTATGCTTAGAAGAAAAGTTTCCTATAATGTAATTATGCTAGTTTTTTGATACAAACATATGCCACCCCATGATTATTCTGGCATTGAGTAAAATAGAAAGGGAAAAAAATGAAAGAAAGATAGTTATGGAGTTACATTTATATAAAGCATTTTAGTGTAGGGAAAGTAACTGAAAAAAAAAAGAGAAAGAAAAAGAAAAATCAAATAACGTGAACATTTATTTCTTTTGATTCTAATAAATTGGATTGATATTTTATTTGCAGCCTTTTTGTTTCATTGTCTTGTTAAAAGAAAATCCTCTTATTTAATTTAGCATTTACTTTTGTATCATTCTTTCCTTTCCTACCCCTGCAAATAAATCCCTGATGCAAAAACTTAACTCAGGCCCACCATGAATTTAAATTTTGTCCTTTTATGCTGAAAAATAGGAACTCAGTCACGCGTACTAACCATCCTGGTTATGTTCTGATCTGTCACTTGTTGTTTCTGACTTGCAAGTTTTCTATGACATATGCTTTCGGCGCTCCCAAGCCAGAAACAACATAGAATCAGGATGGAAAACAAGGAGAAACAACATAGAATCAGGATGGAAAACAAGGAGCTACCGCAAGATGTCATGGAGCAAATCCTGTTAAGACTTCCGGTTAAGTCTTTGATGCGGTTCAAGTGCTTGAGCAAACCCTTCCGTTCTCTGATCACTAACCAAAGATTCATTCAGAAACATTTCAAACTCTCCGCTGACCGACCAGGTGTTCTAATCTTTCATTATCAAAGCGGATTTTTTGCTAGTTTTTTCTCTAATGAGATATCAGATCCTGCTGTCAGTCTACGACTTCCCCGGCTCTCAAATAAAATTGTAAGTGATATCACACCGTATGGCCCTTGCCATGGTATTTTCTGCCTTAATGTTACTTATAGTGACAGGATGAGCCAGTTATGTTTATGGAATCCAGCAACAAGAGAGGTGAAGGTCCTTCCTCCACCTCACCATCCTAATTTATTGGCAGGTGAATTCTTCGTACATGGTTTAGGTATTGTGCCTGAAACAAATGATTACAAGGTTATCAGCATTTTGGCCTCTATGAACTTAGACATACAATCCAGAAAACCCTGTTCAGCTGAGATATATAATCTTAGCACTAATTCATGGAGAATCATTGATTTTACTGAGTCTGCTTTTAGCTTAGTTTCTCCGTCATTTGATTCCTATCTAAAAGGAGTTTATCATTGGTTAACCCTTGGTCTTCAGAATGATGGCATCATTTGCTTTGACATGAATACTGATGATTTTTGGAAAATGGAGTTGCCCCAATTTTCTGAAGATTATTCAGTCCAGCAAGTTGTAGATTGTAACATTGCTGTTGTTAATGACACTATTGCTTTTATTAAGGAATACAGTATAAATTATGGTATGAATAATCAGATTGAGATTTGGATTATGAATGAATATGGCGTGGCAGCATCTTGGAGCAAAAGATATATAATTGGACCAAATATTGGACTACCGAGATTCTGGGGGTTTTGGAAAGATGAGATTCTTGCAGGATACTATGGTCATCCTTTGGTTTTGTATGATCTTGATGCCCGTCAGGAAGTGCGGGAATTCCAGATTCTTGTCAGACCACCGATGTTTCAGGCTTTTCGATATGTGGCAACTATGTTTCCATTATCTGTGCCGAATGCAGAGGCTGCTTAAGAGTATGTTTAGATTAAAGAGAATGCAGAAAAGAAGGCGAGGAAAAAGGCTTGATTTAAATCAGAAATGGTCTAAATCATACCTTCTCTTCTTCTCTTCACTCCATTCCTCTCAATCTAAGCGTACATGAACTAGTTTGAATTAATTGTTCAGTTGTGAGTGTCTACTTATTAATGCCATTTTCTTGTTATTGTAGTGTTGTAATGATTACCAGTTCAACTTATGTGTCTCATGACAATCATTTTCAGCTTCTGTGGTCATCTTGTGTTTTATTCTATGTGTAGGTGGTGTAATTGAAGTTTTTTCATCAATAAAATAAAATTGTTCACTGTTCAGATACTAGTTTGGTATTGAAGAATTGTGAGGAAATCTGGAATTTCATTTCTTTTGGGTGTTGCAAGAGTAAAAGTCATGAAGTTTTGAGCTTCTGTTTTAATCGAATATTATTATTCTTTGCCTTAATACACAAGCATAAGAAAGCTTCAATTATGGATGATGCGACTCAAAGTTTTCTGTGGCCATTTTGTGTTTTCTCACTTTTCATGGAGTTCCTAGAGTTTTGTGGTTCAGTTTTCTTTTCTTTGAAATTGAGATTTCCGAGAACAAATATTGGTGAAACTTTTTTTTTTCTTTTTGGCCAGAACTTATTGGTGAAACTAACATTAAATACATGGGGTAATTTTATTGCCTAAAAGATAACGCCTATCTAAAACAACTTTGGTTATATCTCTTAGAAATTTAATTAATATTTTAATTGACATTACTTACATTAATGTAATAAATGGTTTGGTCTTTAAAAGTTAATCTTCTTTCAATTTAGTATTTTTGAAATAAAAAAATATCTTAATTTAGTTTTTAAGACCCCACTCTACACCACTCTCAAACCATCATCCCAATCAATCCCTTAGACTATTAGGAGAAAACTTACTATTTGGTCCCTTAATTTACACTAAGTAATACTCAAAATATATTGCTCAGTCTTGGCCAAAGTCCTATTTTTGTCCCCCAGTTATGCTCAGTGTTCCAAATTGGTCCCCTAGTTATTTTTCGTTCCATATTGGTCCCCAGTTATACAAAACTTGACAAAGTTGGTCCCTCTAACGCTTTCCATCTATTTTTCCGTTAAAAAAAAAGACAAAATTGGTTTTTGGCTCTTAAAAATTTATATTTTTTGCATCAAGGGCCTTTTTTTTCTATAATAGAACTAAAATGTAAGAAATAAGAAATAATTTGGAAGTTTTAGTATTTCACACCAAAAAATAATCTCTGGCCCTCCTGAAAAAGTGAAAACCAGATTCCTCCGCGATATTGAGGATCAGTTCCGGCACGACGGGAAGATGAAGATAATCGTGGCCATCAAGCAAGTGGTAGATTACGCTTACATTTTAGTTCAATTATGCACACCCCTATCTTTTCCTTCATTTATTTCTGTCCTTCCTTGCATTAGATGTGTTGTGAGTCCGTGACAGTGGTAAAGTGGAAATGGATTGTTTCATGAATACATAATTGGTTTTGATCCTTTATTTCCTATAAATTGGAACGCAAGAACTTATTCATATCTTTCATTTCATGTCAGTGTTCATATGTAAGTTTGGCTATAAATTTGTTTACAATGTTGGTTACCTTTATGTAATTTGGTATGCTTCTTGTACATGATTTTGTTACAAAATAGTGCACCAAATATTTGGGAAGTAGAGCTATAAAATCTGTTTTAATTGCTGGTTGCCTTTATTGGTTTTGGAACGCTTCTCAACCATGATTTTATTGAAAAATTGTGATTTTCAAATCCTGTTTTAAATGATGGTTATCCTTGGCAAAGAAAGAAATGACGGTTTCCTTGTTTAAAAAGAGGAGTATATAAAAATTCTAAAAGAAATGACAGGTACCTTATTTAAAAAGAATAATAAATGAAGAGTGAGAAAATACGTAATTATTAAATATAAAGAGGGCAAGAGATCATCTTCAAACCAGTTTTCTTCAAAAAGCCCAAACAAATCACTCCAAATAAACCTAAACGCCTATTAATGCAAGAAGAGATGGCTAATCATCTCTGAGCTTCTAAAATACATCACACAGATCTCAAGTCATAAAGCCTTGCTTGGGCTAAAATTAATTCTTAAATCAATTCCAATTAGAATATAATTGACAAACATGATAATTAATAGTCTTGAACTAATTAAATTAAGCATGAGCTAAATTACCAAAATGATTTATTTATAATTGAAGCCTTGAACATAAATATTATGTCCAATCTTCATAAAATTATATCTATAAATCCTTAAAATGGGAATTAGTTGCAAATATATAAATAAAATTCTTTTTTTTTTTTTTTACTTAAGTTGAATTGGAAGATTTTTCTATTTGCTAATGGTTTTATTTCCTTTCCTTGTAAAACAAATAAAAAATAGACGTTTTTATTATGTTATTTAATTTAGTGTTTCCTTTTCTATCAATCTTTCCTTTTCTACCCCTACTAATATTTTAATATTACCGAGGCAAAAACATAGTCAAGGGACACCAAAATTTTGGGTTTTGTCCTTTTATGCTAAGAAGCGTGAACACAATCATGCTCATCAACTATGTTCCTATCGGTCGCTTTAACTCTTTTGAAAATATAACCATTTGTAACTTGCAAGAACGTTAAGTGCACTCACATTTCTGTGGCCCCAAGTCTAAAGAGGCATGAAACCAGAATTGTTGTGTTCCTATCTGTCACTTATTTTTTTAACTCCTTTGAAATTATGACTTGCAAGCATGCTAAACACCCTCCCTTCTTCTCCCTTCTTTTTCACAGTTTCAACTATTTGGCCCATGTATTTTTGAAATAGGCTATTTAGTTCCTCAAAAATTACATTTGTCAACTCGTTAGTCTCTGTAGCATATCTCCGTTACTGACACTGATGACCTGGCCGTTAAGTGCACATGTGACACGTTAAATGCCATAGATTTAACTATTTGGGATCACCTCAGGCTTGAAATCACGTCAATAGTTTATGCCTTATGGAAGCTTCATGTGTAATACAAATATTTAGGTCTAACTCAATTTTAAGTCAGTTTAATTATGTTTGTTGGTCTAGTTCGGTTGGCTTAGGTGGCTAGGATGCTAACGTGGCATTTAACAATGCCATGTAAGCATTTAACGTTCCTATCATCAAGTAATTTAACGGATATTCTAACTGAGAGACTAAATAATTGATAATTGTGATAGGGACTGAATAGCCTATTTCAATAAATAAGGGACCTTGTTGACTCAGTAGAAGAAGGAGGGACCATATAATAGGTTTCCTCTAAATGTAGTAATATTGGGGTCATGTGTAATTTCCGTTTGAGAAATTGTACTACTAGTATTTAACGGGAAAAGCCAAACTACATTCCAGATGAGTTCCCAAAATCTCGTGTAAATTTATTTTATTTTAATAAATATGTTTCTAGATTTTAAATTTTAGGAAAAAGTATTATTTTAGTCCCTAGACTTTACATTAATTTTTATATTTGTCCTTAATATTTGTTTACGGTCAATTTTATTCTTAAAGTTTTATATTTTAATCGATTTTTTTTTGTTCTTAGCTAAATATTAACTACATATTCTACATAACTAATGACATGAAATATAAAATTGATAAAAAAAAAAAA
>QANZ01040622.1:14318-29138 GCA_003254925.1 Chamaecrista fasciculata | reverse complement strand
AAAATTGATAAAAAAAAAAAAGAAAATTAAATCCTAACTTAAATTGAAAAACACGATGAAATCTATTGTTAGTTAGTTGAAAGAAATTAGTCAAAGAATAGAATTGACTGAAATATGCAACTTTAGGGACAAAATTGACAACAAACAAAATTGAAATTTGATCCAAAGTATGGGGACGAAAGGGTGCTTTTGCCTAAAATTTATGAAAAATTATCAAATTATTTATTAATTTTTGGTTATTGTTACGCTTGTATAATTGTAGTGACTGGAATTTATGTTTATTTATTATTTTATTTAATATTTTGGTTCTAAATGTATGTCTTTATATTCATTCTAGTCGTTTATGTTTTTAAAGATTCATATTACTCGTAACTATTGGCAAAATGTTTTATTTCGGTCTCAAACTATTAATTGTTGTCATATTTTTCGCGTTTCAAGTTCAAACGTGACGAGTTCAGAACTACGTGCTACTTTCGAAGAGTACTTTCATTGTCAAACAAATAAAATTGGTCATATATCTCTTGTTTCAAGTCTGAATATGATGAGTTATTCTTAATGAACTTTTTTTTTTCACAATTGATATCGTTAACAAATGAGGTCAAATTGAGTTTTAAAGGGGATTTGGAACCAATTTTTCATAATTTCTTTTTTTGTTTTCTTTTTGGTCTCCACCCAGTTGTGAGCTCGATTTGATCTAATTTACTAAGAGTTCCAATTGAGAAAAAAAAAACTTATTAACTCATAACTCATACCTAGAAACCTTCGGCCAAAAAAAAAATACTCAGAAACCTCAAAACCTTATTTACAACTTTGTAATGATCAATTATATGATTATTATATGATTATTTTGATATCTACCTAACATTCCTACTACAAAAACCATGTAAGGTCCTGTAGAAATATGAGTATACACAAGACTTACAATGATTGAAGCATATGAAATGTTATGCATTTGTTACTCTCCTAATCATTCTTCCGGTATGCATTCAAATTGAACCTATAACCCTTCACAATATGTGTTATATTTGTAAGAAATATTGTCAAGATCGAGATTTTATTTAAGATCGAAAGAGGCATTCATAATATGTTTATTACTTTATTAATTTGAATGCATCAAAATATATTCATTTTATTTTTTTCATTTTTCATTATATATATAAATAAGTAATGTAATTAATAGTATAGAAATCATTTATAAGTATAAAATCATTTAAGAGTTATCATATTTTAATAAAATTGTAAGATCGATAATAAGATCGTAAGATCAATAAGGTATAAAATCGTAAGATCTAATATATAAAATCGTATGATTGATAAAATTCTAATAAATTTGGATCTTACTTAAGATCAAGATCGATTTGTCTAAAGAAGATCATAAAATCGTAAGACCTGAAAATTTAAATCGAGATCTTGACAACACTGCTCGTGAGCAATGTTTCATTTGAAATCTTTCTAAACATTTATTAATTGAAGTTTCCTACTATAGATGCAAAATATATTCAGTTCTATTTCTAGGATTTTAATATAATGATATAAGATGCCTCATTCACTATGAAGACACTTCATTTTCAGGGCGCGTCGCCGTGTCAGATATGTGTTTATCCGACACTCGTAGACACTTATTCATAAATTTTAAAATATAAAATCAATTTTTTATGACTTTAACATGATAAAAAATAAAAAATAATGATACATATGACATATATTATGAATATATATAATTTTAAAGTTTTTATCAAAATATATAGATTTTTAATTATTTATATATATAAATATATATCGTGCCCTGTCGTGTAAATTTAAGAATTTGACGTGTCGATGTGTCAGTGTTTGTCCATACTTCATAGCTCATTCATATATTTCTTATCAAAACTCGTAGAAAAGAATCTTTTCACCTTAAAAATAAGAACTCTTTATAAAAACAAAAAACAAAACAAAATTTACTCCTACTAACCTTTTTATATTGATCCATTCTCTACAAATTTAAATGGAGATAATCTCATAAAATTCAAAAAGCCCATTCTAAAGAGCCTTGTTTTAACTATAAAACACCAAAAGAAAATGAAAAAAATTGATTAAAACAAAAAATGTATTTTTAAATTTACATCATTTTGATTTTATCTATTCCTAGGTTGGATTCGAAAATAGATAAAGAAACAAAAAAGAACACTTCATAAAAATAAATCAAAGAATATACGTTAGGTTTCCAGTTTTCCAATTCTGAGACTCATGTCAAAACAGAGAATAGAAAAAATTACAGACGAAGAGACTTCAGTACAAGTCTCTTCAGCATTGCATTCATTCATCATCCACTGTGTGATTTTGATCAACTGTTAATTCAGGTTCAAGATGGAGGAGTATCCATAGTAGGATTGAAATTTGTGAAAGAATACGCATTGAAGGTACTTGAAGTAGAAGTTTAATTTCTATATCTAGCTGTGCAGGAATTTCTATAGCTCCCTTATTTATCTAGCTTGTAGATGAAGCTTGACCTACCCGATGACAATTACATCAAAGGAAAAGTGGAAGGAAGTATTGTGTGGAAAATCGACTACGACCAATCAATGGGTATTGCGATATTGATTTTAGTAGATTAAATGTATGGTGATATATAGAAAGGTTAACTAACAAGGAAAGTTGTTTGTAACCTTTCAATCTTTACCTTACTATTGTTGTTTGTTATTGGTGAGCTTGAAACTTTTCAGCTACTTTTGGTTTTTGTTAGTTATGGGCTTACCCAAATCATGATATGAAAAGTGAAAATTTGGAATCCCGTTTTTCTATTTGTATCTAGACCCCCTGTTATATGAATAGGCTCAGATTATATGTTTATGAAAAGTGATTAATGTAGTTAAGAAAGCAGACCTGATAATATTGATAGAATTGAAACAATGTAATAATTAAAGTGAGAACAAGTAGATTTCTCCAAAGGGAAAACTCTTAATTAAATCCAAGGAAAAATAAACGATGTGATCAATTCCCGAATTGCATTTTTTGTTTGTCTATTGGAAGCTTTCAGAAGGAGAGTGAAGCAATTGTAGAAACCTTTTAAGTTTTAAGCTGATCAATTTTACTGTTTATTTACCCCCCTCTATGTACTCTATCTGATTACCTGATCTTGCACCTGTGTATTGACTTATACTCTTAAGTAATGATGTCTACTTTCACTAATGGGGAGAGGTAAAAAAGAAGATATTAGATTTCTTGCAGAATATTGGGGATAGCTGGCTCCTGACATCCATGATATCAATATGTTTGGAAACAGGAAACTTATGGAGTTATTACAAGTGGGTTCTATGAGTCTAATTTTGTGAAAAGCCCAACAATCTAGTTCAACTAATTACACGTGGAATAAGCTTCAGCTGGTGGATGAGTTATCATTGTGTCTTTTACAATAATCTTCTGATAATGTAAATGATTAAGTATAGCTTCATTTTGGGAATTTGAGCTTGGAAGCTTAATTTTTCTAGGGAAAGAATAGGGACAAGAACAAGTTTCACATCACTTTCTTCTTTTATTTCATTTTACTGTAATTTTCTGATATTTAGTTCTAGCTTTTTGAGGTTTTTGCTAATTTAATTGGTGTAAGTTGTGCAATTTTAGTGAACCTTGTTTCTTGTATACCAAAAAAAATGTAATAAACCTTTATATAGTAGTTTTTTTCAAGAGATGATATTTGAGCCAAAGTCAATTGATGGAGAATTTGCTCTATGTTCTGATGTGTTACCAAAAAAAAAAAAAACAACATTGCTATTACATGCAATTAGCAAATACTGTGAATGAGTTGTAGACTTTACCAAACGATAGTGAAATGAAGTTCTTATTTAGGATATAATTCTGCATTTTCCCTTTGACTTAATAAGTTTATCATGCTTGATTCCTTATTTGTTCTTTTTAACTTTTTGCACCATTTATATTTTAGATTTGGAGTTACCTACTTCTATCAATGCATTTAAAGTTGAGTTGGACATACTGGATTCTTCTACTTACTGGTCTATATCAGGTAGACTAAAATGTTGTAGATCCATATTACAACATTATAATGGTGGATTTTGGTATGTAAATCTTGTTTAATATTCTTTGAAACCCATATATTAATAAATTGCAACTATTACAATTTTCTCTTCCAAACTTTGCAGGACTTTATGCAATATTATGTCAAGGCCACAAGTTGGCCTACCAGGAAGTCTTACTACAAAAGAAGAATACGCATAAGTAAGGTTTCCAGTAAAATCCACTTTCCCTTTGGCTCCCCAACATTTTTTCATCTCCGAGATCTTCTTGCCCTTCATATATACTTAATGACTTAAAATTTCAAAAGAGACTCCCCTGCCACCTCTGTCTCAGATCTTTTGTGGCTACTTAAAGGTCTCATGGTCCTAGTCTCCACTAACTAATTATTACCTATGATAGAAATGGTTATGAGATCAAGGTACAAAATTTGGTTATTTATTCTCCTGCTTGAAAGGTTGTGTTCTTGGCTTGTTATCAAGCTTATTTGATTTCGATGATTCCAGGTATTTCCTTATTTATTACAATTTCAAATTAAAAATCTCCAGGTATTAAGTTACATTCTATCCAAATATTGCAGTTCTGATATAGACATGGTTGAATTTTTTATTTTAAATTTGCAGAATGATAAATTTTGATTTGGGTGAAAGTAACTCGTTCCTAGACAAACCCATATTAGAAAATTAGTGACAAATGCGTTTATAGTCTAGAGTTCATTTAATTAAGCATGAAGTACATCGACAGTGCTTTGTAGATCCTTGAATATAAATACTGTGCTCAATCGGTAGCCACTCCTATTTAAACATCGCTAAAGTGATTTTTTTAAGCATTGAATTCAAAAGTAAATTCTAAATATATTATCACTTTCCTTCTTTTACTTAGTCAAAGTAGTGGGCACTAATAAAAGCAAGACAATATAAAGGAAGCAGATGATAGTACATTTACAAAAAATAATTTTCATGTACTCCAACTGATATGTCCCATATTGGGAAATCATAAAAAATTAAGTGGTATTTAAGCCTTGAGGCTTTCTCACCCAATTGATTATACTTTTGTAATGAACTCTCCTCTTGGTTCAAGTTGCAAGAATATTGCTTTCATTAAAAGCTGGCTGATATGGAAAGGCCTCTAGAATGAGCATCCAAACAATAGGAAGGAGAAACGTAGGAACGGGCTTACTAGGTGCTTAGAAGAGGCTGGCCACCATAATGGAAGTCACCCAGAACCACCCAGAGTGAGCAATTTGTGAAAGCCATTGTGGATTTGATCTTTTGAAAGGACTTGCAATGATATATTTTACGTTGGGAAACCATCAAGACTTAAGATGGTTCTTAAGCTACATAGCTCTTGAGTCCCAACAGGTTAGCCTTTAATTTTGATATGGACTTCCCTTTCGGTTTTAGTCTACCATCAAATGTAAAGTACCAATCCAAAGAAATACTATGTGGCAAGTAATTAAACATGATCTTTTCAAATAATTTCATTGTAATATCACTCCTTAAGCATATTGCAATGAGTAGATGTTGAAGCCTCAATAGGTGGATTAAAAGGTATATCAAATGGTTTATTCTTTTACTACATTGAAGTGAATTGGTAATAAGTTTATGGATCATTGCATGTAATTAGAACCTAAGTACCGTAAACTATGAAGCATTGCTCCTTTAAAAACGGATTTGTGTGCTGCATGATATTTGTTTGATACTTGCATTAGATACAATGTTTTCTTATATTGCAGTGTCTGTATTTTTTTATGCGTTCAGTGTATTTGTTTCATTATCCATGTTTTTAGGGGCGCATTTTGTACATTGTGATCTCATCTCAGATGTCATAGTATCTTAGATGTCGTGGTATGTGATACTATAGTATAAGATACTTGGTATTTATAATATCCATGTTTGGTATGATAATAGTAGATATCATATATGTAAGATGAATATGTTTGATATTCTCTATTGAATAACATAAATTTTCTTTAAATTTCCAGGTTTTCCCTTATTTTATCTTAAAAACATATATTAATATTTTCAAACTAAATATGTAANTAAAAACATATATTAATATTTTCAAATTAAATATGTAAATTTATACAAAAAAATATAATCATTTATATTTCTATATTAAAAAAAATATTATTTTATAATAATGATAAATAACTAAATTATAATAATATAATAAAGAGTAATTTTAATATATTTTGATTATTCATGGACAAATTAGTGGACTTGGTATATATTTAGAGACTAAACAGTAAGTTTAATGACAATGTGTTATCTTGGATATCGACGTATGACGATATCATAGCGTTACCAAACATCAGACATCCAAGATACTATAGTATATAATATAGTGGACATGAGATGACAGCGGACTAAACAACCCTAGATGGTAAGTTGGAAAAGGTAATTGCATTAAGTCTTATGCTTAGAAGAAAAGTTTCCAATAATGTAATTATGCTAGTTTTTTGATACAAACACATGCCACCCCATGATTATTCTGGCATTGAGTAAAATAGAAAGGGAAAAAATGAAAGAAAGATAGTTATGGAGTTACATTTATATAAAGCATTTTAGTATAGGGAAAGTAGCTGAAAAAGAAAAGAAGGGAAAGAAAAAGAAACATCAAATAAAGTGAACATTTATTTCTTTTGATTCTAATAAATTGGATTGATATTTTATTTGCAGCCTTTTTGTTTCATTGTCTTATTAAAAGAAAATCCTCTTATTTAATTTAGCATTTACTTTTGTATCATTCTTTCCTTTCCTACCCCTGCAAATAAATCCCTGATGCAAAAACTTAACTCAGGCCCACCATGAATTTAAATTTTGTCCTTTTATGCTGAAAAAAAGGAACTCAGTCACGCGTACTAACCATCCTGGTTATGTTCTGATCTGTCACTTGTTGTTTCTGACTTGCAAGTTTTCTATGACATATGCTTTCGGCGCTCCCAAGCCAGAAACAACATAGAATCAGGATGGGCAACAAGGAGAAACAACATAGAATCAGGATGGAAAACAAGGAGCTACCGCAAGATGTCATGGAGCAAATCCTGTTAAGACTTCCGGTTAAGTCTTTGATGCGGTTCAAGTGCTTGAGCAAACCCTTCCGTTCCCTGATCACTAACCGAAGATTCATTCAGAAACATTTCAAACTCTCCGCTGACCGACCAGGTGTTCTAATCTTTCATTATCAAAGCGGATTTTTTGCTAGTTTTTTCTCTAATGAGATATCAGATCCTGCTGTCAGTCTACGACTTCCCCGGCTCTCAAATAAAATTGTAAGTGATATCACACCGTATGGCCCTTGCCATGGTATTTTCTGCCTTAATGTTACTTATAGTGACAGGATGAGCCAGTTATGTTTATGGAATCCAGCAACAAGAGAGGTGAAGGTCCTTCCTCCACCTCACCATCCTAATTTATTGGCAGGTGAATTCTTCGTACATGGTTTAGGTATTGTGCCTGAAACAAATGATTACAAGGTTATCAGCATTTTGGCCTCTATGAACTTAGACATACAATCCAGAAAACCCTGTTCAGCTGAGATATATAATCTTAGCACTAATTCATGGAGAATCATTGATTTTACTGAGTCTGCTTTTAGCTTAGTTTCTCCGTCATTTGATTCCTATCTAAAAGGAGTTTATCATTGGTTAACCCTTGGTCTTCAGAATGATGGCATCATTTGCTTTGACATGAATACTGATGATTTTTGGAAAATGGAGTTGCCCCAATTTTCTGAAGATTATTCAGTCCAGCAAGTTGTAGATTGTAACATTGCTGTTGTTAATGACACTATTGCTTTTATTAAGGAATACAGTATAAATTACGGTATGAATAATCAGATTGAGATTTGGATTATGAATGAATATGGCGTGGCAGCATCTTGGAGCAAAAGATATATAATTGGACCAAATATTGGACTACCGAGATTCTGGGGGTTTTGGAAAGATGAGATTCTTGCAGGATACTATGGTCATCCTTTGGTTTTGTATGATCTTGATGCCCGTCAGGAAGTGCGGGAATTCCAGATTCTTGTCAGACCACCGATGTTTCAGGCTTTTCGATATGTGGCAACTATGTTTCCATTATCTGTGCCGAATGCAGAGGCTGCTTAAGAGTATGTTTAGATTAAAGAGAATGCAGAAAAGAAGGCGAGGAAAAAGGCTTGATTTAAATCAGAAATGGTCTAAATCATACCTTCTCTTCTTCTCTTCACTCCATTCCTCTCAATCTAAGCGTACATGAACTAGTTTGAATTAATTGTTCAGTTGTGAGTGTCTACTTATTAATGCCATTTTCTTGTTATTGTAGTGTTGTAATGATTACCAGTTCAACTTATGTGTCTCATGACAATCATTTTCAGCTTCTGTGGTCATCTTGTGTTTTATTCTATGTGTAGGTGGTGTAATTGAAGTTTTTTCATCAATAAAATAAAATTGTTCACTGTTCAGATACTAGTTTGGTATTGAAGAATTGTGAGGAAATCTGGAATTTCATTTCTTTTGGGTGTTGCAAGAGTAAAAGTCATGAAGTTTTGAGCTTCTTTTTTAATCGAATATTATTATTCTTTGCCTTAATACACAAGCACAAGAAAGCTTCAACCATGGATGATGCGACTCAGTTTTCTGTAGTCATTTTGTGTTTTCTCACTTTTCATGGAGTTCCTAGAGTTTCGTGGTTCAGTTTTTTTTTTTAATTTTGAAATTTAGATTTCCGAGAACAAATATTGGGGAAACTTATTTTTCTATTTGGCTAGAACTTATTGGTGAAACTAACATTAAATACATGGGGTAATATTATTGCCCAAAAGATAACGTCTATCTAAAACAACTTTGGTTATATCTTTTAGAAATTTAATTAATATTTTAATTGACATTAATTACATTAATGTAATAAATGGTTTGGTCTTTAAAAGTTAATCTTCTTTCAATTTAGTATTTTTGAAATAAAAAAAATCTTAATTTAGTTCTTAACTAGATTTTATTAAACCCATCCTATGTTATTATCCAACATTTGTCTCTAGTTGGATAGTCAGTTTTTATTATCATTTTTTGCGCCTAATTCGCTTGAACGATATTATTGAAGAAAAAAAGTTATTCAACGATTTTTTCTTTTATATGCTAAATATTAATTAGTTTTAATACCTTAAATGTTTAAAAAATAGGCAAAAACATCTTTTTGACTACCTTCAATTTTTAGTGTTTATTTACTGTCATTTTTTTTTTTAAATTTAATATTTCGATCGATTTTATCTTTTGATCTAGCTTTGGTGTAATAATAATAACAGTAGATTCTACATGTACTATAAAATTGGTAAAAGAAAAAATTAAACTCAAATTCTAATTCATATTTGAAAAATACAATGGAGTATGTCCTTAATTTATTGAAATGTGCTTGTTGAATGTGCTTGGTTTTTGAGCGTTATTCACAAATATCAATAGTTAAGATGCTTTCTAATTCTTGATGCACTCCTACTATTCACTTCCGAATATGTTAGTACTTTTGGATGAGCTTTCTTTTTGACTCAAATTATATTAATATGATATCACTCATTATGTGTACTACAATGATTCTATTTCAACATATGGATTAGAAAAACTAGAAAACGATTAATTCCCTTTCTGTGTTTAAGTGGTTTCGCTAATTAAGTTTATTGATTGTTCGATACGCTACATGTAATTAAAATCTATGTATGGCACATGTTTGGCACTCATAATTCACACAACACTTGAAATTGTCTATAAGGACTATTTACATTATTGTGTCAGTCATCTGGTGTATTTGTAACATTTCTGTCCCATATTTGTTTTAGTATCTGTTGGGAATCTCTGTAACTTGCTGTATAATTCAGATTATAAACGTGATAAAATCCCCATTAGAGAAGAGGATTGGTATAGAGGAATAACTCTAAAATATCTAAAAAAATGGAAACACAAAGGATAGACTAGTTTTCAAGAGTTCAAGACTCTCCCTAACAAGTTCCTAGTTCTTTTCTGTCTCTAACCAAAACAACTACCATACAAATGTCCATTAAATACAAACATTCCCTGCTCTGCACATTCTCGAATGTCAGAGGTTTTTACCCCTTTCTCCTCATTCCTACCATTAGTGTCCAACTCAACTATCTCTCATTATGACTTGCAAGCATGCTAAACACCCTCCCTTGTAACTTGCAAGCAAGTTAAATACACACATATATCTGTGTTCTCACACCACATGGTCCAACCAATGGTATTTTCTGTCTTCATATAAGTTATGACGACTTGTCCAGTGAATTACGTTTGTGGAATTCATCAACAAGAGAGGTCAAGGTCCTTGCTTCATCTCAAAATCTTAGTTCCTCTACAAATGACTTCTTCACATATGGATTTGGTATGGTTTCTAAAACAAACGACTACAAAGGTTGTCAGCATTGTGACTGATGGGAACTATATAACATAGAGCAGAGCAAACCTTTTGCAGTTGAGGTAATCAACCCTTGTTTTCATATAATCCTGATGTTCATCAGCTAGTGAAGGAATTTCCTATTCAAATAGCTCCTCCATCAATGTTTTACGCTTTTAGATATGTCGAAAGTATTTTCCCCATATCTGTGTTGAACAAGAAAGCACAAGGTGAAGGAAAAGTTTATTGGAAACTTTTCAATTTAATCTTAGTCTAGAAAAATGTTTGGAATCCAAATCCCTTCGGTCTCCTTAATGGAAGCTTGGACTCACCCCCTTATTTATTGTTTAAATAATGTTGTATTTATTAATGAAGCGTTGTATTGATTATCTATTTCAACTTATGTTTCATTTGGCAAACTTCTCTCGCATGTGTCTCATCTTGTATTGTATGTGTGGATGATTTCATTCAGGTTTTCTTTTAAAGGCACTAAAGTTATTGTGTTTTGGTATTTGTTTGTTAGAGAAAATTGTGAGAAATTTGGAATTTCATTCCTTTTTATGTGTAGCAAGAGTAAATCTTGATGAAGTTTTAGCATTTCTTTTTTCTGTTTTAATCATATATTATTTTTGTTCCTGAAGAATGAAGAATCTAATTAATCTTGGATATTTATGAAGATTTGATAGGATTTAAGTATCTTGTAGAGGATTCTATATTGTGTTTTCCATTTATAACCTTATTAAATAAGTACAAATAAAAATTTCAAATTCATGGAGTTCTAACCATGTCCATAGCATTCTGTCAATCTAAATCCATAAACATTCTAATTGCTTGTCAAAGATGAGTTATCTGACAACAATGGCTTCTTAGTCTTTGTAATTGGATTTGGATCCTCTACATTTACTCAGTGTATTTTTTTTTTTTTTGTATTTTAGAGAGTTAATTAAAGTAGAGAGAGAAAGTATGGGTTCCACAAAATCATAAATGTGAGGTCCACATTTTCTCTCCCAATCTCTTTCTTTCTCTTTCTATATCGTACAAGTGCAGAGAATCCATCTAGCTGTATGTGCAAAACGAGATTGGATCAACTACATTTTTATTTTATATATTTTTTGTAGAGTAAGAGAGAGAAAATAAGAGAACGAGAGAGAAAGTACAAGTCTCATAAAATGATAAATGTGTAAGATTCACACTTTTTTTTATTTTCTACATTATATATATTATAATATATACATATATATACCCCCCCCCCCACACACACATATATATATTATACATATAATTTATATTAATTTAATTAAAAAAAATACTAACTCAAGAAGTCAGAACTTGTGATTGGATTTGGATCATCTACATATTTACTCTATATTTTTTTTTTGTATTTTAGAAAGTTAAAAAAAGTAGAGAGAAAAAATATGGGTCTTACTGAATAATAAATATGTGAGGTTCATATTTTTATCTCCTGATCTCCTTCTTTCTCTTTCTATAATGCACAAGTGTAGAAAACCCACTTCTATCTTAGTAATCCAACTGTGTTGTGCAAAATAGAATTAGATTATTTACAATTTTATTCTCTATATTTTTTATAGAGTGGATGCCATGAAATGATAAATGTGTAAGATTCATACTTTCTTTCTCTATCTCTTCTCTCTCTCTCTCTCTATATATATATATATTATAATGTATATACACCAAACACACACAAATATATAAAAAGAGTACACTAGCATTCCGGTCCCTAAGTTTTACGGGCGGTGGCAGATAGGTCCCTGGATTTTGGAAAATAGCAACTCGGTTCCTGAATTTTGCAAACGCTATACAGTCAGGTCCTTCTGTCAGATTGGGGTTACAAAAAAGCTGGCGTGGCACTAATGGAGTCTGATGTGGCCAGTTATTTGCTGACGTGGCCGTTAACAGCCACGTCAGCATCCATTATACTAAAAAAAACTGCAACGTATGTAATTAGATGCCACATCAGCATATATATTAAAAAAAAGTATGAGTTGAGCAATAAGGTAGCTGACCCATTATTATCCCATTATTCTTAGTTCCCCCTCTTTTTCATCATCTTCATTCATTTTAGTCCCAAATCCTCAATATAAAATTGTAAAGTATCTCAAAACTCTTCCAAACATTTCAATTTAGTCCTTAAAAATATTAAAAACCCTAAACCTTAAAACCTTAAACACTAAAACTTGAATCCCTAAACCCCAAACCCTAAAAATATTAAGTTTTATGGGTTTAGGGGTTAGGATTTAGGGTTTTTAATATTTTTAGGACTAAATTGGATGAAGATGAAGATTAAAAAAAAATAAGTTTTAGGGGTTTAGGGTTTTTAATATTTTTAAGGACTAAATTAGAATGTTTGGAAGAGTTTAGGGACATTTTACAATTTTATTTTAAGGATTTGAGACTAAATGAATGAAGATGATGAAAAAGAAGGGGAATTGAGAATAATGAGATAAGAATGGGTCAGAGATCTAATTGCTCGACTCAGACTTTTTTTTTAATATATATACTAATGTGACATCTAATTACACACATGGCAGTAGGGCTGTACAAAAACCCGGTCGGTCCAGCCTGATCAATTCGGGCCGGGTAAAAAAAATAAAATTTTGAAAAACAGATCCGGGTCGGGTCTCGGGCCACCTTGAAAAAAACTCGGCCCGACCCGGGGTAGGCTTCTAGACCCTTTTTTTTTAAAAAAAAAACAAAACAAAACCTAAACCTAATCAATGTTGTTTGCCTGTTTGGGGGCCATACTATTTCAATCCAAGTCAAATTTATGGGATGAGATGAGATTAAGTTTGAATTGGATGAGATGAAATGATGTATTGGTGTTTGGGTGATTTTAGAAAAAATGATGTTAACTAGGGTGTGAAATTATATAAAATGGTATGTAATGATTGTGGTTGGTTGAAATAGGTTTATGGATTTTTTTATTTTGTATAGGGGTAGAAATGGTAGGAAATAATGAGATGAGATGGAGATTATGAGATGAGATGATAGGTGTTTGGGTGTGGTTTGATTGGAATGATATTGAGATGAGATGATATTGGAAAGTGTGATATGCTATTGGAAAGCGTGAGAATGAGAAAATTTTTGATGAAGGGTTAGAAGTCAATCCAAGTGGATGAGATGAAGGGCCAAAATGAAAATAATATTGGAATTATTTTTAAGAATACAATTTGGTCGATAAATTTGTACCGGTCCTATTAATCAATCCCTAACATGTGTAAATGATAACTTGGGGCTTACACGAAATCCCGGTCATCAATAATCGGCTCTATTTGTGAAATCCAACGAAAAAAATAACAAAGAATAGTTTAAGGACCATAATGCAAATAACGAAACAACACAAATATGTTTGGTCAATGGTTCATTTTGATCCAAAATGTATGCCCTAATATTCATTTGGTCCATTATGTTTCAAAATGTTCATATTGATCCTAAATGTTGGCAAAATAATTCATGTTGGTCCTAAATACTGGTAAAATGTTTCGTTTTGGTCCCAACTAGATAGAGAAAGTATTCTTCGGGAACAATACGTAGCTCTAAACAAGCCATATTCAATAGTTGGGACCAAAATGAAACATTTTGCAAATATTTAGGAGCAATTTGAATATTTTGAAATATAATGGACCAAAATGAATATTAAGGCATACATTTAGGACTAAATTGACCCTTTAACCCTATATTTTTCCATCCTGTACATACACGTGAGCCATTTTTGTATTTTCTCCATTCAATACGTTACCGTTATTAGATTTATGAGTCCTTTCATTTGACAAAAAAATATGAATAGAACCACTGTCTACATATATAGAACATATCCAAATTCAGAATAATCGAAAACTGAAGCAAAATACAATATATGAGATTGTCTTATTTTATGCCCATTTCAGTAATTTTCTATCATTCCTCAATAAAAAACTGTATTGCTCAAGCAATAGAGTTTTATAGTTTATCTCTCTCTCCATCAATCACTCTCACATCAAAGTTTTATATTCAATTTTTGATTTGATAAAGAGAGAGATAGACTATAAAAAGTCCGTTGCTTAAGCAATGAATCTTTTTAAAGCATTACTCTTTCTAGGGGTGTTCATGGACCCAGCGACCCAGCCCAACCCGGCGGACCCAGCCCGGCCCGATGGTGTTCGGGCCGGGTCGAGCCGGGTTCGGGTCTAGCTAGTCTAGACCTGGCCCAGCCCAGGGTACCCCCCATTTTTTTTTGTTTTTTGTTTTACTTTTTATTATACTATTTTTATATTTTATACTACTAAATATTTTTTTAATTGTAAGAAATACATATCTATTATTATTTTTATCAATTGTATATTAAAAATATACATAAAATATATATTTAATCTTAATTAAATCAACATTTTTTTAACAATTAAGTCAAATTAAATGTCTTTATTGATAA
>QANZ01040622.1:0-14144 GCA_003254925.1 Chamaecrista fasciculata | reverse complement strand
ATGAATATTAGGCCATACATTTAGGACCAAAATGAACCTTTCACCACACATTTTATTACAATTTATTGTTGTTTTGTAATTTGCTATTTGGTTCTCAAACTATTATTTGTTATTTTTTTGTCGTTGAATTTCATAAATAGACCCCATTATTAATGATTGAGGTTTTCTACAAGGCCCGAGTTATCATTTACACATGTTAAAGATTGATTAATTGGAACAATTCGAATTTATGGACCAAATTGTATTCTTAAAAATAATTCCAATATTATTTTCGTTTTGACCCATAATCGATTTGGATCGACCCCTAACCCTCAATCTAAAATTTTCTCATCCTCATAATTTCCAATACCATATCACACTTCCCAATATCATCTCATCTCAATATTATTTCAATCAAAACACAACCAAACACCTATCATCTCATCTCATTATCTCCATCTCATCTCATTATTTCCTACCATTTCTACCCCTATACAAATTACAAAAATCCATCAACTTATTTCTACCAACCACAATCATTACATACCATTTTATATAATTTCACACCCTATTTAACATCATTATCACTAAAATCACCCAAACACCAATACATCATCTCATCTCATCTCATCCAATTAAAAAATAATCTCATCTCATCCATTTGGATGAGATTGGATTAAAATTAAAGGTCTCCCAAACAGACCCTAAGATTGAATGAGATGAGATTAGGATTACGGTGATGCCAAACAGGCCCTTAGTCTTCACCTTCCAATCCTCAACCTTCGGCCGCTCCTCCTTACTTTCTTCTTCATTCAATCTTCATTTCTTCCAAGACACAATCACACAAGCTCACTTTTCATTGAATCTTCTAATTTCAAGCTTCAATCGTTGCTCCACTCATCCTCACTATCTTGCTTCTTCTTCATCACAAGATTAATTTTTATGAATCAACCATACATCCTTCATCTCCTCTCTCTAATTAATCAACCAACAACAATACATCCTTCATCTCCTCTCTCTGCCTTACTCTATTTCTGGTCGTCGTCTTCATCTCCGACTCCGACTCTGTTTCTCGTCGCCATTTTCATCTCATCTCGCTGTCGCCGTCTTCAACTCTTCATCTCCATATATCTCCAGATCTCCTCTCGGTCTCGCCATCATCTCCATTCATATATTTTTTTTAAAAAAGCACTACCTGGCCCGCCCTGACTAAAACTAACCAGGCCCGGTAATGTCCTTGGTCTACTGGGTCTCGGGCCGGTCCAAATTTCAACCTGATTCATAAATCGGGCTAGTCTCGGGCCAGGCTAAAACCCAGCCCGGCCCATGTACATCCCTATATGGCAGAGTTTTTTTAGTATAATGGATGCCGACGTGGCAGTTAACGGCCACGTCAACAAATAACATGCCACATCAAACTCCGTTAGTGTTACGTCAGCTTTTTTGTAACCTTAATCTGACGGAGGGACCTAACTGTATAATGTTTGCAAAATTGAGGGACTGAGTTGCTATTTTCCAAAATTCAGGGACCTATCTACCACCGCATGTAAAATTCAAGGATCAAAATGCTAATTTACTCATATCTTATCCTATCTTATTATCTGTCTTTGGGGGTGTTTTAGTCCTCCTTCTCCAAATTAAAGAAATATATAATACTATAGTATTGTAGTTATTTTATAATATAATAAATTAAAATTAATTTAAAAATAAAATAAAATTCAAATAACTCCACTAACTTCTTCCACTCAAAATTTTCTCCCCATTCATCTTTACAAATTACAATACATAACAATCTCCAAAATCTTATACAATAAATTTTTTAATTTAATTATCTATGATATTTTATATAATTTAACATTTTAAATAATTTTTTATTTTACATCCATATGCAAAGCCCTAGTAGGTGAAATTATATAATTTATATTAATTTAATTAAAGAAAAATTATTTTGATACTTGAAATTATACTAACTCAACAAGTCAGTACTGTCAACAAAGGTTAGCCGAGTTGGTAAGGAGTTGACTCATAAACTACAAGGTTGTGAGATCAATTCGCACTGCCGTTGTGAGCATCTTGTTGGTAGGTGATCTGTAAGTACCTCTGTAAGCGCTCATAGAGCCTGGAGACATGTCCTGACCTTCATGAGCCATCGGGGCCCAACTCACCTAAACTTTCGATTATAAAAAAAAAAAAGTCAATACTTGAATCATCAAAATATACAATTTTTTATATATTGGTAACAATTCCTCCGTTATTGTAATCATCAAAAAGAATATTTCAGAAAGAATAATGATATAAAATATACAATTCAGTCTTAAATTATTGTAATCATTAATGATATATTCTTAAGTAAAATAAAAATAATTAATAATAATATTTATTACAAAATAAAAAATAATAAAATTTTATATTTTTTTTTGCAAGATATATTATTTAAAAATAAAAAATAACTTTTTTTATCTCCTTAAACTACATAAATTAAAAGAAACAAAAAAAAAATTTTGAAGATGATTATTCTTTCAAACAAAATTAAAATTTTTAAAAAAGTTTAATCATATCTTTTTTATGTATGGTACAATGTTGAAATTATTTATCAAAATCTCATTTTGGTCCCTCCATTCTATGTTATTTACATTTTGGTCTCTCTTCCATTATAATTAGAGGAAACCTACTATTTCGTCTCTCATTTTTTTATCGAGTCAACAATTTGGTCTCTCATTTTTTGAAATAGGCTACTCAATCCCTCATTTGTCATAATCGTCAACTATTTAGTCTCTCAGAATCCGTTAAAATTACTTGATGTTGTGGATGCTAAATGCTTACATGGTACCGTTAAATGCCACTTTGACATCCTAGTTACCTAAATTAATCAAACCGGACTAACAAACACAATTAAAAATACCTGAAATTGAGTTAGACCCAAATATTTGTATTACACGTGAAACTTCCATAAGACATAAACTATTGAAGCATTCCCAAATCACTAACCCTAGGAGTTCCCAAATAGTTAAATATGTGGCATTTAACGTGTCAAATTGAATTAGACCCAAATATTTGTATTACACGTGAAACTTCCATAAGACATAAACTATTGAAGCATTCTCAAATCTCAAATCCTAGATTTTCCCAACTAGTTAAATATGTGACATTTAACGTGTCACATGTGCACTTAACGGCCAGGCCATCGGTGCTAGTAACGGAGATATGTTACAAGAACTAATGAGTCGACATTTGTAATTTTTAAGGAACCAAATAGTCTATTTCAAAAATACAGGGACCAAATAGTTGAAATTGTGAAAAAGATGGGATCGAATAATAAGTTTCAATTTCCTCTTATAATTATAAAGCTAGGCCAACCTCCAATATTTTATTTTTGAATTTTCAGTAACACAAATTTGAAGACAATTTCAATATTATTTCATTTCATTAAAATCACGACAAAACATTGAAATTTCAATTTATTATCCTATTATCAATTATCTTTTTATCAAAATATAACTTTAAAATATTAAAATACTCATACAATTATTTGAGAACTCACCACGATCATTACCATCTTCAATATTCCTTTAATTTATGCCAACATTATTTTATCATTTTATTTTATTATCAATATTTCTCCGATATTTCTCTTTTATTACATCGGAATATCGGAAAGTTACAAAAGTTATCTCAAAAAGGTCCTTCATTACAAAAAAAAAAGGACTCCACGCCTTAGATAGACTGATTGATTAACGCAGAAGAGCACCCATAATTTGTTGCGGCCATTACAATCTCTTCCATTCAATTTTCGACCCTTAAAGAGTTCTGGTACAGAACTGCAACGCCGGCAAAGTTGACGGTGGAAATCTTGAACGCCGGTATGTTTGGTCGGATTCTGATGTCTTAACTTGGAAGCATCTTTTGTTTGAAGTCTCTTTACCAGTGTATTCATTCATAATTAAAGCGATTTGAAATTTCCTGGTAGTTCCGAATTTGATGCATGGATACATGGTGTGGTGAATTAGTCTAAAACTTTAAGACTAAATAATAAATCGTTTGTTGTGTATAGCAATGTTAATTAGTTAGGATTATATGTGGTTTCCATATCTGTCTTGGTTGTAGATGAAGCCTGAACCGCTAGATAGTTTATTAAATCAAGGAGAATTGGAATGAGGTATTGTGGTTGCCATTTTTCGATTTGCTTATCAATATTGTATGAGCATATATAGAAGATACATTAACATGCCAATTTATTTTCAATACTTTTGACCCTTTTTACTCCTTGTTCTTTTGGTTTTAGTATTCATTAATTAGGGGAAACACAAATATTAAGAGTTAGAGGGATAGGCATTGTGACACTAAGAATTTTGAAGTGGATATGTGTGATTGGAAGTATCACATTGTGTTTCATGTAAGTGACAGAAACATGTTGGGCACCAAAATTACTCCTCCCCTCTCACTTAGGTCTCTGTGCTTCTTAGGTTATTTTGTTGACTTGCTCTTTATCTGATTCTAAATACATGTAGTACGACTAGCCAACATTAGATGTCCTTGAAAAGCTTATTAATATACTTCAATTGACGATATTATGGTATAGTATTAATTTTTTGCTCACCAAATCTAATTATTATCAATATTTTTGCTGAGTGGAATCTAACCAGAAATATATTGGTTGAAAATGATGACAACGGAACATATAGTCTTACCCATATGATGAAAGTCTTGATTAAATCCATAAGATGAAGTATGAGGGCAATCAATCCTAAATTTGTCTCTTTCGTGAGTTTATAGTGAGTCTCTATGCAACCTACAGAGGAGCTAATAGCCCTCCTAAGATAGTTTTTTTATTCTATTTCTGGATTTTGATGTTTTAGTAGGTTTCCGGATCGTCCAGCTCTATATATATTTACCTTTTGTTCTAGATAATGTCTGCTTTCACTTTTTTTTTCTTTTTTGTGGAAATCTCTGCTTTCACTTAAGCAAAAAAGATATTAGATTCTTGTGGATTATAAAGTATAGCTAGTTCCATACAACCATGATATACAAATTTATGAAATGCAAAATGATAGATTTCCAAAAAAGCTCCTATACAATAATTATTGTGTAATATCTAATGGTCTAATTTAGTTATGATTAATATGCTTAAGATTTAGATAATTTATCATGAACAAGATGACATTATGACCATTATAATTATACTCCGGTAAATATCGTGACCATCATTGCACTTCTTCTTCTAGGCTGTTGAAGTTTTATCTAACTGACTCTTGAGATCAAATCAATGACAGGGTGAATCAATGAGTAATTGCTCCAAGGGGTGAAGTTGTTCGTTTATCTAAATGTCAACGGTTTTATCTTTGGGATGGAGGTGTATGATATAAGCTCCAGCAATTCAAACAATAAATTTTTATTTAATTGACTCTTTATATCAAGTCTAAGGAAGGGTCGATCAATGGGTAATTGCTCAAAGGAGCGACCAGGGAAAGAAAAAAGTAGTGGAGTGAAGTTTTTCTTTTCCCTTTTCTTTTTGAGAAAAAATTGATTTTTAAGATTGAAACAATTAACTTACTGATATGAGTATAAGCCCTCGGGAGAACCACACCTCAAAAGCTAGCTGTTGAAGTTGGAGAGCCCAAGGCTTTATATAGTGCTTTACTCTCAGCTAACTATCCGAGGTGGGACTCGTATCATTGCATACCCCTTCGAAAGCTGACGTCCACGGCGGCCCACACTATCGACACTGGTCCATTGATAGCCCTTTCCACTTTTGGCGGCTCCATACAACTTCCAGTATTCGGCACGGCGCATCGCACGTACCTTAATCCAGCCTATAGGTCGCCCCCTCCGTGTCGGTCGGCTCTCAACGAAAGCACCAATTGATACGAGTATAAGCCCTTGGGAGAACCACACCTCACAAGCTAGCTGTTGAAGTTGGAGAGCCCAAGGCTTTATATAGTGCTTTACTCTCAGCTAACTACCCGATGTGGGACTCGTATCACTTACACTGGCTTATTCCTTAATGGTTAGTATGGATTTTTTTTTCTCTCAAATATTTGCACCATTTGTATGCTAGATACATGTGTATTACTCCTATACCTTTATTGTTTCACTCTCCGAAACTGAATGTAAATGATTTGGGCAGATTGAACTGACAATTAGAGGTGAAATGAACTATATTTTTTGGGGGAGTATAAACTTGCATTTTTCAAATTGAATCAATTAACTTATGATTATTGATTCTTTGATTGTTAGTATTGATTTTTTCTCAAATATTTGCACCATTTATATGCTAGATACATGTGGAATTACATGTACCTTTCTCGTTGTAATTAAAACAAAATGTAAAGGATGAGTTGAGCAGACTGAATTCTTATAATCACCGGTCTATGTGCTCTTGTGTTTAGTTTGAATTACTTGCATTACTAAAAGCCTCGGTAATGATGCAGTTGGACTGTGGTGAGATTCGAAATAAGTTGGTCAAATACAAAATAACAAGATTTAGGTAAATCTCCTTAGATGTTTCTGGAGCATTATTTTTAGCAGAGCCACTTTTTTTTTCAATCAAAATGTTCAGTCATATACAAACCAAGTTTGAAAAGAAACTAACATAAAATTAATGTTTGGCCTAGCATCTTTGCATAGGAACTCCTAGAATCCGATTGCTTTGTTTTACAAGAGAAGATGCTATATTTTCTGTCAATGGTGGTTTACATTTTGATTTCGTTCATTGGTTGAAAAATTGCATTCTCAAATCATGATACAGACCGATAATCTGTTTCTTTGTTCCTATTGTAATGAAAAGATGTATGTCTATGTATCATAGACAATCATGATTGGAGAATATAAGATGCATGGGTATCTGTGATTCTCATGTTCAGCATGCACAGGTATGCTAGTATTGTAATTATGTTTATGTGTTTAAATGCAAACAGTTGACTTAGATATTTGAAGTACCCAGGAATTGTTAATGATGGTGTACCAAGATCATTTTCACCATTGTTTTTGTCCTTTTATTCCCCCTTTTTTAGAGAAACAAGATAATTATGCCAGCTTAGTGAAGTCTATAGTTTTGTTCTGTTTTAAGCACCATTTCATTTTCACTGATATGAACCACACTGAAATTTAATAAATATTGTTTTTCTAAGTTATTTGAGTACGATATTTTGAAGTTCAAATCCCCTATACCAAAGCCATGAAGCACTAAAAGCAACTGCTATCATTTAGAAGTGTATATGTAATATAATATTTCATAGGACTACTAAGATTTTGTAAATCCAATTATGGCAACATAATGTTGCATGTTCATTGTAAGTCTTTTAGTAGTCTTCAAAGTCCATATCATATTGTTCTATAAATTGCAATTCTGTACTCTTATGGACATTGCTGAACTTCATCCAGCTTCCAGCACTATGTTGGGGATACAAGTTATCCTTCTAGGAATTTTAACACAACTAGGGAACTTTGCACTAGCAATAATGCCGCTAAAATCCATTTTCTCCTTCAATTTTCTACCTTTATAGTATCCTTTTGATCTTCTTGGCCTTCTGGTATTCTAAAGGACTTAATATTGCAGCAGATACCTATATGAATAGTTAATGGGCTCACAGTCCCTCTTTTGGTTGAATAGTTAGTTCTTTTAACCAGAGTAAACATAAAAGTATAAAGAGAGAGGCAGAAGATACAGGCAAGACAATTATTTGGCTTTGTCCTATGCTCCTACTGCTCAAAAGGTTATGTTCTTTTCTTGGCCTAATAACAAGATTTCCATGAATCAAGGTATTTCCTTCTCTTCTCTTTTTACCTTTATGCAGTAAAGATATTAAGTTATTGATTTACATTCTATCTAATCGCTAGAGTCATGACATAGATATTGTTGAATCTTTTTTCTTTTTGTTCATAGATTTTGATTTGTGTAAATAAAATGAACTCAAAGCTAAACCCAAATTAAAAACATTATTGACAGATGTTAAATTAATAGGCTAGAATCAACTAATTAAGCATGAACTAGTTACCAAGGTGGCAAGGTTATTTATAGAGCTTGAATTCTTGAACATAAAGAATTTGACCAATCTTCCAAAAATTAGAAATATTTAAATGATTTGTTTGTAAGTAATGAGTAAAAAAACAATCTCCAAAAATATTATCAGATTCCTGCTTTCGCTTAGTCAAAGTAGCAAAAATACTATTGTAAACAACGCATTCAAAGGAAGCAAATGTTGAATAGATAAAATCTAATGTGCACTAAGTTCTTTCTTGTGCAGTTTGCAACCATTACACTTAATATGTGCTTAAGCCTTGAGCTTGTGCCACATAACAAGCTAGTATTTTGAGATAGGATTTCCTCTTGGCTCCTATTGTATCAATTGGTGCTTTGATTGAGTTTCAACATATGAGGAATAAGTAGGCTTGCCAGTATGATGGGCGTGTAGTATCTAAGATGGAGTGACCTAGGAATGGACCTAGTCAAGTGATGCCTAAAATAGGACTACTTTAACTAAACACAACTAGGGTGATTCATTGTAGATGGCTGGTTTTCACGGGGTGTGCAATGATATGTGGTACATAGGGCTAACATTAATAACTAAGATGCTACTTAATTCTAATTCCTTGAGGCTTTCCATCCAAATCCTAATTGGCTTGTTTATTGAGATGGGCGATCATTTTGACTCAATTTGTATGACCAATTGTGATGTATCAAACCTAACAAATATTAACATGTGGCAAATTAATCATATATGGACTCTTAGAATAATATTAACATGACATCACTCGTTAAGTGTATTACAATTAGTGTACATTGCATCATCAACCAACAGATTATAAAATTAAAAAGGTACAAAATGGTTAAATCATTTTCTATATCTAAATGAATTTGGTAATTTAATTTAATTTAATTCTATGAGATGCATTGCATGTATGTAACTAAAATGAAAAATCTAAGTAAGCTAAGCTATGAAGCACTGATGATTTGGAAACAAGGAATATCTTGTTAGACACATGTGGATACTCAGAACAGGAACAATACAAAAATTGGTATTGTCTTCAGTGACTACTTACACTTTAGCAGCAGGTATCTGTAGCATTTTGTGTCCCACATTAGATAGTGAGATGAGTAATTGAATATAATTGTGCAAATCTTTCTTTTTGACAAAAAAATTTTGGTTTTAAGAAAATATGCCAAGTCTTTTATGTTTAATTCAATTGTTTGCTTCTAAAAAGCTATGGTAGGATTGAGGAAAATAGAGAGGAATGAAAAAAGAAAAGTAGTTATGGAGTTTTATATACATATAGGAATTTTTAATAAATGGGAATTAGCTGCAAATATATATATGCACACATTAAATATTTAATTATTTTACTTTTGTTTAAGATGGAAAAAAATTCTTCTTGCTAACTTTTTTATTTCACTTGTCTTATTAAAATAAGTGAAAAAAGAAATTTTTATTTTCTATTTAATTTAACATTTCCTTTCGTATTGTTCTTTCCTTTCCTACCTCTGAAAATATATACCTGAGGCAAATACCATGATAGGCTTACCAAGGCATTTAATTTTGTCCTTTAATGCTCACAAGTAATAATACAATCACGCCCACCAACCTTCCCCTGTGTTCTGAACTGTCATTTGTTGACTCCTTTTGTAACTTTCGAGCGTGCTATTGTACGCTCACTATTCTGCATCCCCAAGTCAGAAGAGACACAGCACTAGAATGGCAGACAAACAGCTTCCTCATGATGCCATGGAAGAAATCCTATCCAGACTCCCTGTTAAGCCTCTGATGCGGTTCAGATGTCTGAATAAACCCTCTTATTCTCTCATCAAGAACCGTAGTTTCATCAATAAACACTTTCAACACTCCAAAGAGCGACCAGGCATGTTAATCTTCCATTACAACGGTGGATTTCGTGCGACAATGATTTCTGATGAAAAACCAATGGCTGCTATTGATCTCGAGCTTCCACGGCTATCAGACAAAATTGTGGGTGAAATCACACCTTATGGTCCTTGCAATGGTATATGCTGCCTTGATGTCTGTTACCATGATGGATCAAGTGAGTTATGTCTGTGGAATCCAGCAACAAAAGAGGTCAAGGTTCTTCCTTTACCTCATCACCATAACTGCTCAGCAGGTGAATTCTTAATACATGGTTTTGGTTTTGTTCCTGAGACAAATGACTACAAGGTTGTCAGCCTTGTGGCTGCTATGGACTTTGACATAGAACACAGCAAACCTTTCTCAGCAGAGGTGTATTGTCTTAGTTCTAACTCTTGGAGAGAGATCAATGTTACTGAGTCTGCGTATAGTCTAGTTTCTCCGTCTTTTGGTTCCTATGTAAAAGGAATTTATCATTGGCTGACTCTTGGCCTTCAAGATGAAGCCATTATTTGCTTTGACATGAGCACTGATTCCTTTTCAAAAATGAAGTTGCCTACTGTTTCTGAAAACTTTTCATTTCAGCAAATTACAGATTGTAATATTGCTGCAATCAACGATTCCATTGCTTATGTCAAGGAATACAGTTTAAACTTTTTATTGGAAAATCGGATTGAGATTTGGGTCATGAATGAGTACGGTGTTGAAGATTCTTGGACCAGAAGATATGTAATTGGGCCAGGTCTTGGACTGTTGAAATTCCTGGGATTTTCGAAAGAAGATGAGGTTCTGATTGGAGAGGATAATCAACGTTTGATTTCATATAACCCCGATGCACATCAGCAAGTGCAGGAATTTCCAATTAATGTTGGACCAGCAATGTTTCAGGCTTTTAGATATGTAGAAAGTGTTTTTCCCATATCTGTGTTGAATGAGGAATAAGCTTGAGGTTATGTTCGGATTAAGGAGAATTAGGGGTTTGGAAGGTATTGAAGCGTTTGATTCACATCTAACTCAAGAGAAAGATCTGAATCAAATATTCCTTTCTCTTCCTTTCCCCCTTTATTCACCTCAATCCAATATACCTTAAACTAGACATGACTGAGAATGGGGCTTCAATCTTTGTTTTACTTATAGTTATTAGGTTTCAAACATGGGTCCTTTGAAAACCAATAATATTGAACGCCCTAAGTGAGTGCGTAGTCATCAATAGTTTAAATTAGTTTATGGTTATGAACAGTGCAGGATTGTTTTGATTATCAATTCAATGTTTCTTCGGACTGAATTCATCAGTTTCTGTGGTCATCTTTTGTTGTATGTCTGGATGAAGCCGTTCATGTTTTCTAATAATTGCAATTGAATTTTTTTATGTTTTGGTATTAGTTTGTTAGAACAAATATTGAGAAATCTGGTATTCTATTCGTTTTGAAGTGTTTCAAGAGTAAATCATGAGGAACTTTTTTTAGCGTTTCTTTTTCTTGTTTTGATCAGATTGTTGTTTGCTGAGAATGAGAAACCATGTTAATCGTGGAATTTTTTCCTTAATATTTGATGAGATTTAAGATTCTTGTAGAGTTTATCAAATCCCTGGTGTTCCAACCATGTTCTCGGTTATTGTCTTTCTCTAGGTATTCTATTAGACTAGATTGTTATTGTGTTAACTACTTGTTGTGTGATAAACAAAATATACTGCCTCTTGTGATGTCCGATAATGCCTGCACAGTTCTGCAAAATTTTTTATGCTGATGAATGGTCATTAATGGTATAGAGATGTGTTTTATATTTCTGTCATCAGTGATTCTATTGCTTATGTTATGAATAGAGTTCAAATTATATGTCAGATAGTTGGATTGAGATATAAGTAATGAATTAATATGGCGTTGAAACTTTTTGAATATATATATATATATAAATTGGAAATTGGAAAGATATATATATATATAAATTGGAAATTGGAAAGATGAGATTCTGCAAGACAAGAAAACTAGCCATGGTTTTGTTTAACGCTGATACTGATCAGCAAGAGCAATAACTTCACATTCATGTTGGACTTGCTATGTTATAGATTTCAAAATTTGTTGAATGTGTTTGTGTTGTTAGCTTATAGGGTAGGATTGAGGAGAAGGAAGTAGAAAAAAAAAGAAGGAAGAGTTTGATTTAAGTTAAATCAAAATCCATTCCTTCCTTCCTCCCTTTTCGCTTAGTTCTGCATAAATTAAGCGTACCTTAAACTATATCTAGTTGCAGGACAGCTTCAAACCTTTTTTGTGTGTGAATTTTGTGATATTCAAATTAGGATCCTTTGGAATTTGATGAAAGTTGAGGTCGTGACTGAATCTGTGATAGTCTTTGATTTGAATTAATTGATGGTCACTTCACTTGAGTATGATAGGTGAAGAATGATTAGTGTACCATTATGCTGAATTGCTGATTAATGATTATCATTTCAACTTCTGTTTCATAAGACGTGATTTTTTTTCACTTATGTGATCATCTTTTGTTTTATATATGGTTCACAAAAAAAAAAAAAAAAANCTTGACATCATCCCATTTTGCTACTTAAAAGCTTGCTGTAGCCTTCAACGGTTTCAGTATCCAAGAATTTAAATTGTTTTAAATTTGTCCGATAGAATAATTAAGCTATTTTATATACATATATGCTACAATATAATCATATGGTACTCTAAAATCTTGTTAAGAGTTGTAGTAAAAAAAAAAATCTTGTTAAGAGTGAATAAAATAGAAAGAAAAGAAAAACCAAATAAAGGGTTACGGGGCTTTCTTTATGTATTTCATTTGTTTTATGAAAACAACTAGAAAATGGATTTCTTACCAAAAAAAGTAAATAAAAAATGGATTTGTTTAAAAACTTTCTCTTATTTAATTTAGCATTTCCTTTTGTATATTTGTTTTCCTTTTCAACTTGTGCAAATATCTCTTCATTCTAAAAGCACAAGTGTAGCCTGCCAAGGACTTGAATTTTGTCTTATGAAAGTAACAATTTGGATCCCCTAGGGTACTCTAGGGTTGAAGTGAGGAGAGAGATAGAAACAAGTAAAGAGAGAAGTGGGTTCCACTTACACTTTTTCTCTCTACCATTATTTCTATCTCTCTCCTCACTTCACCCTAGAGTACTATAGGGGATCCAAGCTTATAAAAGTAATGCCACATTCACGCATTACGCTTTACGATTGAATCGTGTTCTAATCTATGATCAGTTTCAGACAACTTTAGGTGTGGTTGGATAGGGGATTAAGGAGAAGGGAGGGACTGGATCATGTATATTATGTTCTTTGCATTTTTAGTACATTTTAAAGAGATATAGAAAGAGGTAAAGAGAGAAAGTGTGAGTCTTACCTATTTATTATTTTGTGAGACCCATGCTTTCTCTCTCCATCTCTTCCTTTATCTTTCTAAAATGCACGGAAAATATAGACAACAAAAAAAAGCAGGATGCACTCTTGAGAGAGGAAGGGGAAGAGGAGAGGATTGAGACATTTTTCCTTTATTTGGAAACTTGAAGATTGGAGGGGAAGAGAATGAGAGATTAACTTTTAATGAATGACTAAATTATCATATATTAATATTGATATTTTTCACATATCATAATTTATAAGAACATAATTTTTTAAAATTAAAAATATTTTTTTTATAAAAAGAAGGCTAAAGTGTAAATTTCGTCCCATATCTTTTGTTCAGTTCCCAATTTCGTTTCATATATATTTTTGTTGCATTTTTTGTCCTATATCTTTGGGTTAGGTCCCAGTTTGGTCCGATATCTTTTTTTTGTTGCAGATTTGGTCTCATATCTTTTGGGTTAATTGCATAATTGAACCTATATGGCTATATCTTTGCGTTAGGGTGTAGAAGTGGTTCTATATCTTTACAAAAAGATTAACTAATGGTTGATCCTTTTGCAAAGATGTGGGACTAATAGTGCAACTTGACTAAAAGATATGAGACCAAAATTGTAATCTTTTGTAAACATTTAGGACCAAAACTATAACAAAAAAAAATATATGACAAAATTAGAAACTGGCATGAAACCAAATTTATATTTTGGCAAGATAAAAATAAGTAAACTGGTGAGGTAAGTTAATTAGACTCACAGATTAGTGTTAAATGGACCAACTCAATGAATAAAACTTGTCTGGAGAACCCTACTCGCGAGTCACTACTTCCAATCCCCAAGCTAGAAGGCGAAAATAACCATAATGGATAAATGGTTATGACTTATGAAACATGCAAACTAACACATATACGAGATATGGGATACGAAACAGATATGAATACAGACACATTGATGCGTCA
>QANZ01040607.1:3931-62106 GCA_003254925.1 Chamaecrista fasciculata | reverse complement strand
TTCAACTAAAGCGATTGAAACTCTGAGGTATACCACTTAACCAATAGTTTTAAATTCACCTAGCGGATCCGTTCGGGAATTCTTGGACCTGGGCGTTTTGTTTCTTTAAATTTTAAATTTTTACATGCTTCCGCTGCCTTAGGCGCCCTTGAATTCCCAACAATAATCAACCAAGCCACGCCACGGCCTATCCCGTCTGAGTACATGCAACCCATTGAAATTGATTTGGGCCTTTTTAATCTCCATCATGAATCAGGCCCACTGTCCTTTGAAGAGATTGAGCATTGGTTTCATTTCTTTCAGAGGTTGAGGCCCATTTCTCCTACAAATGCATGGACTGGGCCAAGGCCCAAATGTTCTCTAAAAAGGTCGTCTGTCTCTATTGATGGGCCACCTCCCAGCTATCGGGTCATGTGGGCCTTGGGCTCATCATCAACTTCAGCAATACACAAGGCTTCTGGTGGGATTTATTTCATGTCACGCTAAACTCCACAAACAAGACGCTTTGGCCTTCCAGAAAGTTAGTTTATGTTCCAAGTGATGGTGGCCCTTTTCTCATCTCACCATTAAATTGGTTTTTTGTTCAGCAATGGGCCAATTTCTTGCTCCAAAAACAAACTATCTTCAATGTGCTTTTCCAACGGCCCAAAATTGTTTGGGTCACGGTTGATGCTGAATTAAGAAAATCCCTTAGAAAACGCAGGAGGGAGGAACTTCGTGTCGTGATACAAGAACAAACTGCAAAATGCCATCGCCTCACAGATCCTTATGTGCCTGCTTTTGCCTAGGGCGGTGAGATTCGTCTCTCCTCTGTTCGATTGTCGGCTTCGATTGTGCCTACCAATCATGCCTAGCGGCTTCGTTCTCTACTGCCACCAAATCTGTGGAATTTACCATGTGCTTACTTGGTCGTTCTTGCCAACACCAATGGCTACCAATTTTTGGATGGGTTCGGGAGGGTTGTCCCAAATCAGCCCCCGAGGGCGCCATGAAGCTCCTAGCATGGAATTGTCAGGGTTTTCAAACGGCCTCGACAAAAAGAAGATTGCTTGACAAAGTGAGATCTGATCTTGCATTCTTTTGTGAAACTTTATGTACTAGGGATAAATGCAGTTTATTTCTCAGTAATTTTGGTTTACAAAATTCTGTGGGCATGGATGTTGTGGGTCATAAGGGTGGTTTAATTTTAGCTTGGTTTGAGAATGTCGTTTGTATTGTGCTGGATGTTTCTGTTAATTGGATCCATGGTTCCTATTATGATGCCTCTGGTACTGATTTTTGGCTAACTTGTATATATGGCTCGCCTAAAGTAACTGAAAGATACATTATTTGGGACTACTTAAAAAAGTTGAAGAATTAGTGTGATGGACCATGGCTTTTGCTGGGTGATTTTAATCAAGTTCTCAATGCATATGAAAAAATGAGTCACAACCCAAACATTCCAAGAGCAGTATACTTTTATGAATTCTTGAATGCTTGAGATCTAGTTGATTTATGTCCCACGAGCAATTGGTTTACATGGTGTAATGGGAGAGAAGGTCATCAAAGGGTTTGGGAAAGATTGGATAGGGCTTTGGTCAATGATTCCTAGCTTCATTGCTATCCTTCCACATGGGTTGACTGTTTACCTGTAGTGGCGTCGGATCATAATCCTTTAGTTTTACAAACAGATAGAAATACTCCTTTCAGGCATAGACCCAAGCGTTTTGAGCTGATGTGGCTAGCTAATGTGGGTTGTGACTACTGCTCCTTAAGGAAACGCATTGGGCTCAGAAAGCCAGACATCTTTGGCTCGTTGGAGGGGATCTCAAGACAAAATATTTTCATTTTGTGGTAAATAAAGAGGCGCATTGTTAACCGAATTATGAAGATCAAGGACCATAATTAGAACTGGATTGAAGATTATAATGAATTAGAACAGTTCACAGTTCATTACTTCCATGACACTGATCTTCAACATAGTGAATCTTCCATGGAAGAAATTCTTCATGAACTTCAAGATCTTCAACTTCCCCAAGTTACCCAGGAGCAAGTTGAGGCACTTCAATGACCCTTCACAAAGGAGGAGCTTTAAACAACTGTCTTTCAGCTTAAAGCTTTTAAAGCTCCAGGTCCCGATGGCATTCCTGTTGAATTCTTTCACACGTTCTAGGATGTTCTTAAGGAGGATGTGTTCTTAATGATTACTGATTTTCAGAAGTAGAATTTTCTCCTCAAGGAATTTAACCAGACTTTCATTTCCCTCATCCCAAAGGTTCGTTCACCAACTACCTTGAAAGAGTTTCGCCCAACTGGTCTTTGCAACACACTATCTACAAAATAGTCGCAAAGCTTTTAGTTAACAGGCTTCAACCATTCATTGACTTGTGGATTGTTCCAAATCAAAATGGTTTCATTGACATATTGCCGACAACATCCTTTTAGCTTCAGAACTGATGAATTTCATTCACAAGGCCAAAAAGGTAAAGACTAATTGGTGTGCAGTTAAAATTGATATGGCCAAAGCCTATGATAAGATGGGATGTAACTTTTGAAAACAGTGCTTATTGTTCTTCCAAGCGAATCAATAATCATGCATGTTCAAAGGTGAAAACAGTGCTTGATAATTATAGCAGGCTCGCTGGTCAATCCATGAATTCTAACGAATCTCTGATGGTATTTAGTCCCAACATTCCAAGGGTTTTTAGGAAATTTATGGTAGCAACCATGCAGGTTAAACAGGGAAATTCCCTGGGAAAATATCTCGATACTTATGTGGATGGACAAAATTATGTCAAGAGAAATGCGTCAGAATTAGCTGATCGAATCACTCAGAGACTACAAGGTTGGAAGGCTTCTCTTCTATCACAAGCTGATAGAACGACTCATAAAATCTATTCTGCAAGCTAATCCAATTGATAAAATGCCTGTGTTTAAACTTCCAAAGAAAGAAGTCAAGAAGAAGGAGTCCACAATTGTCGACTTTTTCTGGGGTTTCAAACCTGAGGGTAAGAGGATGCACCTCCTCAATAAAAACAAGCTTTTTCTCCCTATCAAAGAGGGCGGGCTTGGCTTCTGACATCTCCAACTTGTTAATGAGGCACTTCTTGCGAAACATGCTTGGAGTTGGATTGCAAAACCACAAACGCTTTCAAGCGCCTGATTTACTAGCAAATACAAAGTTCCCCATATGGAATTTCAATTCCGCAGAACTACTCAAGACACCTGGTGTTGGAGAGGTATTAGAAACGCTTTCTCTCTCATAGAGAACGCGCTAGTTTGGCAAGTTGGAAATGGTCTTTCCATTGACATCACCAGTAAGTTTTGGGTTTGTCCCTAGATTGGTAACAAGGGTCAGTTCAAGGTCAGTGATCTTATGGAGCGTGGATGTTGGGATCATATTAAACTTGAATAGCTCTATCTGTAGCATCAAATCATGGAAATCAAATATACCATTCTTCCTCTTAGTCCAATCCTTGACAAATTGATTTGGGGGAAGGCTTCAGATGGTTCTTATACAGCTACTAGAGGGTACAATGCTTTGATTCATCCTCAGAATGTGCAGGTCAACTCCCAAGTGTAACCCAGAATCAATTGGAAGACCTTCTAGAAATTAAAGCTCCGACGCTAGGTTCCGGTGTTTATGTGGAGATTTTACCTATTGGGGATTGTCTCGTAAAGCATCACCTCAATGTTTCTATTGAGCGCCCTTTATGCAATGAGTACCCGGAAACTTCCAACCACATTTTCAGGGACTATTCCTTCACCCGAGCTGTGTGGCTTGGGATTGCTATTGGCTTGAATTTCTCTCATGTTGCAAGTGTTTTTGTTAGAACTAGGGCTGCACAGCTATGTAACAGTTGTTTTGGTAATTTGCCTAGCCTTCCTGATGTGGTTCTTTGGGTGTTTGTTACACTTGATAAAATTTGGGAGGTTAGAAATAGTTGCTATTGGCGAGGGTCTTCCTTTCATCCCTTGCAGGTTGTGTTCACTATTAAAGGGAGAATGGCTTTCTATCTGAACCATGCAAATTGGAGTACTCCAAGATTATCGAATCGTCAATCAAATCGGCCTATACCTTCCTCTTGTCCGAAAATTGATGTCATTGATAGAAGGAATATTGTGTTGCTTGGGGTCATGAAACATAAATCGTATAGAATTCTTAGCTTTTTTCCTTTTCAAGAATGGAAATTGTGTCTGTTTCATGAAAAAAAGATCACGTCTACTGCTGACATTGGTGTTCAACTGTTGCTCTTTGGCCGTGATTCTCTCACACATGTCGTTAGCCATCTCCAAGACCAAGGCCACCTCCTGCTAGTCTTTCATCGGCAAGCCATGGCTACTAAAATTCAGAAAGGAGGCCACATTATTGCTGAGAAAATGATGATTGCAGACATCGCACACACTCTCGCAAATTTGGTTCTCTCTTTTGCCTTTTGTGATAGTTCCTTAGCTACTACTACCAATGATTGTTGGGCAATGTCTTTTTCTTTAATCTCTGCTAGGAATACATTTTATACTCTGTACTCAACTTTGTACTGAACTGTTACTTGAGTATTAAAAAAATGTGTATTTCTCTTTTTCCCATTCCTTTATTTGTTTCGTGAGTTGCGCTTCCGCCCAACAATTTTTCATTCTTGACATTTGACATGTTAAGTATGACTCTTTGAAAAAGAGAGGAGTCATCCTCAAGTTTTTAAACAAAAATTAGAAAACTAATTTTGAGAAAAATATTTGGAAAATGGTGGATATGAAAAAAAATTAAAAAAATGGTCTCGAACCAAAGACGGATTTGAGAGTCATTTAATTTAGGGTAAATTACACTTTGGTACCCTGTGGTTTGATCCTATTTCACTTTGGTACCCTGTGGTTTGAAACCTGACACTTTGGTACCCTGTGGTATTCTTCATTAACACTTTGGCACCCTTTGGATCTTTTTTGTAATTTTAACTATAACAAATTTTGCAAAAATTACATATTGATCCCAAATTTTTTTTAAATTTTTCATTTTAGTCCCTAGATAATATGTATCCAGGGACCTATTTGTAATTTTCTAAGAAGCATGGACACTTCATTTTGAAGGCGTGTCGCCGTGTCAGACACGTGTCAGTGTCCGACACCCGTACGACACCGACACGACACATATTCATAAATTTTAAAATATAAATCAATTTTTTGTGACTTTAACATGACATATAAGAGAAAATAATAATACATATGACATATATTATGAATAAAACTTGTAATTTTTAATTTTTTCATTAAAAATTATGAATATTTAATTATTTATATATATAAATATATGACGTGTCGTGTCGCGTAATTTTGAGAGTTTAGCGTGTCGCTGTGTCCGTGTCCGTGTCGTGTCCCGTGTCCGTGTCAGTGTCCATGCTTCCTAGGTAATTTTTTGAAATTTTTAGGGGTCAATATGTAATTTTTGCAAAATTCGTTATGGTTAAAATTACAAGATAGCTCCAAAGGGTACCAAAGTGTTAATGGAGAATACCACAGGGTACCAAAGTGAAATAGGGTCAAACCACAGGGTACCAAAGTATAATTTACCCTTTTATTTATAGTAAATGTGTTAAGCACTCTAAAAACCCTTCTAGTTAGAAAGTTACCCCAAATTATTTAACTAAAATAAATAAATTAGCTTAAAACAATAATATTCACCAATAAAGACAATGAGAAATTAAAATGAAAAGAAGCGCACAAAGAGAAGGATTTACAAAAGAATATAAAATAAAAAGAAAATAAATATATTTATAAAAAGCAATAAAATAAAACAATAAAATAAAACAATAAAATAAAATATTTACAAGTAGAGACTTGACTTAGGTGAAAAACTTAAGGTTTACCTACTTAGTTAGAGGATCAAGTTCACGTAATTTGAAGAAAAACTTTTTGTTATTTTGAGAAAAACTCTTATTGTATGTTTTGGGAGAAGAAGAAAAGAAGTTTTACTTTAGAAGAGAAGATAATTTTTCTTGAGTTTTAGAAAGAAAAGGGAGAAGGGGAATAATATAACCAAATGTGATCATATTTTTTCACTATATTTCATGACACTTTACTATATTTATTGAGTTTAATTTCATGATTTAGTCTAGGATTAAGATAATATGGATATTTGTGTGATGATATGCATTTTAGGCTATTCTACATAACTTTATCATGTTATATATTTATACGATTTTTATCTTGTGAACTTGAGATATTATCTAACCTTGTAAAGTGCTTTTATATTAGGTTCTGAATCCTGAACATAAGGAATGAGTCAGAGGAATGAAAAAATCAACGTAAAATTATGACCAGAGAAAAAAACCAAAGAGTTTGGTGTGCGCTGCCACGTGGTGTCGCGACGCACCCCCACAACGCACTGACACTAAGATGTGTATGAAACCCAGTCTCAAGGAGATTTGCCAAATCTTTTGAAGTTTAAGATTTGTTGTTTGCCACATACACAAATTACAATATACGCCTTGTGGCAAATCACTTTTTGATTGATGGATTTCAATTTCCTTCATGTGTCGCCATTATTGTGTGCCATTGTTGATAGTTAGATTTTTTTCTATAAATACAAAACTCCTCATTCCACATCTACGAAGCATGGACACTGACACATTGACACGCCAAATTTTTAAAGTTACACAACACGACACGATATATATATAATTTAAAATTCATAAATTTTGATAAAAAATTTAAAAATTACAATATTTATTCATAATATATATCATATATGTTATTATTATTTTTTTTATTATTTATCATATTAAAATCACAAAAAAAAATTATATTCTAAAACTTATAAATATGTGGCGTACGAGTGTGGAACACTTACATGTATCTAACATGGAGACACATCCTCCAAATGAAGTATCAATGTTTCGTAGTCCCACATCCACCATCCATCCCTTCTTCCACCGCTCCACTCCACTCCACTTCTCTCTCCATCATCTCTTCCCATAGCCCTTATGGGGGAAATTAAGGGCCTGTTTTGTTAGGAAAAATCCTAAATTAAAACCTAAACCCCAAGATCAATCATGTCAAATCATCAAGAACAAAAACAATAAAAGCGGAAGCGTACCTAATTCACGCATTTCTAGATCTAAATTCCGAGAACTAGGTCTTCTTCTCTGTCCCTAGCCCTTTAGTTGTGTAGTGGCTCACATAGTGTTAGGGTTAGAGAGAGGACCTAGCCTATATATATGTATATTTGTCTTACTGGGCCCTCCCATCACAGGCTTCAGTAAAACCCTAAAAGGCATACAATTAGCCACATGTTAGACTTTTAATATAATGTGTGCTAAAGCCCAAGTGATTACTTAATACTTTGGGTTTCCCTTTTATTGGACCATCTATCAACCCATTTATTTTATTAAACCAAATAAAATACATTAGACAATTAATGTGAGCCCACTATATATAAAATATTTTTTCTAACATTCTCCCACTTGGGCCACATTAATTGTGTTTAAAACAAAAAATTAATTTTGTAAAATCACTCTCGGGTTGATAAAAGAAATAAAATTTTTTGTGTGTGCATTTAAAAAAAGTAGTCCAAATTATATAACACAACGTACTAATCCGGTCCAACATAACTATCAATATGAGATCATGACAATCATTACGCCCTTTGGTAGCATAAGATCAATCCATAGTCACACATATTAACAACTACATTGACATGGATCATAAGTCTAGAAGTGTATTAGAAATAGCTCTCAAGTACTTAATAACGCACTATTTCTCGTCGGTCCTCTGTATGATTTCTCAAAACCTTTATGCTTAAACTGCAGGAGAAATCACATGGCTTAATTAAACAAGCCTATATGTCTCAACCGTATGATTTCTCAAAACCTTTATGCTTAAACTGCAGGAGAAATCACTTGGCTTAATTAAACAAGCCTATATGTCTTAATCCTTATCTCAAGAATATAAAACAGTGCCACCAGAGACATACCATAATAAACACAACTGTCACTCTTAAGACAAACACAGAATGTCCTAAAACTTATTTATTTATCATTTGAACTAAATTTTGTAATAACGTGTTGTCAAATCAATAATGTAATAACTAATAGGGTTGGTTAGTCTTAGATGCAAAGTTTGATTCTTGACATAGGATGCAAATGCTAATGTAGCATAATTATAGCCATTGATATAATTTAATGCTGAAAAATAAAAAAAAAATAATAGATTTTTTAACCAATCACAACTGTGTATGGAGTCACACCACTACTTACATACAACTAACTTTTTCACGTGTCATTTTTGATTGACTCATGACCCATTGCATCTCATGTCAAGAATCAAACTTTGCATTATAGACTTACCCTAACTAATAACTCAAATTAATTGTTAATCAATTCAATCACAAGTTCAAATTTAGTACATTAGGAAACTAGTTATTGATAGTCATATTATAGATACTTTGCTCCAAATATTAAATAGTCATATTTGGACAAAATCTCATTTTGGTTCTTAATAATTATTTTAAATTAAATTTTCGTACCTAATGTTTATGTTGTTTTGTTTTGATCCTTAATGTTTCTCAACAATTTTGTTTTGATCTCTTACTATTGAATGTAGTTATATCTCTTTCGTTCCAAGTTCAAATACGACAAAATTGGAGCTGCAAATTAATCTTGACAATTTATTTTCTTACTTAGTAAGGGTTGTTGGCAAACAAGGTCAAATTTAACAAGAAATCAGGCACAAAAGTATGTCACTCTTTTCACGAAGTTGGTCTATCTCTCTAATTTCAATTTCATATGCACCAAAATCGGAGATACATGTAAATAGTACTCTAAAAGTTGGTACTAGTGTTTTGACCAAACCCACTTTTGAAATACTCTTTGACCTCATTTGCTAATTGATTCAACATGGCAGAGAAAGAACTCGTCATGAGCCCGTAGCTTTAATTTCATTGGATTTAAACTTGAAATGAAAGAGATATGACCAATTTCATGAACTAAGTAACCCACTTTTAGGCCCGATTCCAGACTCGATTTAACTTCGTTTATCGACAATCTTAACTGAGCAGAGAAAGAATTTGTCAAGAATAATCTATAACTTCAATTTCGTCACATTTAAATTTGAAATGAGAGATATAACTATATTAAATAATTAAAGAATAATTGTGAAACCTAAAATGAAGTTTTGATCGGTCATATTTGTACCCTTACAATACATTAATCTAGTAAAATATAACTAATTCATGTTAAGCGTAGAAAAATTATTTTTGTTTGACCAAAGGTATAAAAAGAAAGACATAAAGAAAAATTAATGATTAAATGAATCTTATAACAAATATACAAAATAGTTTATCTAACCATTTTCCTTCTATGGGCTTTTAGATATGATAAGCACTTAGGAAGTAGAGATGCTAACATGGATATATGAAACATAATTCGAATAAAGACGTATCAACACGTTAAATTTTTAAAATTATATGATATAATACATCATATATATATATAGAGCAAAACTTATATCAAGTTCCTTGTATTCTTGCTATCAAATTCTTCAATCGACATTTGACACGTGACAAAAATTTTATACATGACTGATCATGATAGAGAGAGAATATTAAACACCACTTTTTGCATAACCAATCATTAAAGAGAGAGAATGTAATTGGTAATAGCCCAAATATTTGACTGTGTCCAACTGACAAAGTTCATGGCAAATGCATAATCGGGCCAGGAAGCCTTTAGGCAGGCAAGAACGCCCAAATGGCACGACGCCGCTAAGGAGATCAAGGCGCGTGAGCGCCCAAGCAACAAAAATGCACAGGAAGTGCAAAGCACATCTTGAATCAATCCAGATCAGGATAAACGACCAAGTACAAGGAATGGAAGGACAAAGCGCCTCAAAAAAAACCAACGAAAAACGTTGTATCTGTCATCCACTCGTGGGGACACATCTCATGGGGACAGAGCTTCACTTCTTTTGTTGGGACTAGTGATAATAGGCCCAATAATTAGGAGGCCCAATTGGCAAAAGATGCCCTTGGCCCAACACGCCATAAGCCCACAAGGTAAGGCGAGAACGCCCTTAACCCCGCTAGGGCAAGGACGCCCATAACCATAGAGGGCATGGGCGCCCACGGAGCATAAGGACGCGAGGAATAAGGAAACATTCCCTGAGCCAATCAGGAACCAATCAAGGATCAACCAAGATCCGTTGTCAATCAAGACAGATCCCCCAGAGATCTCTGCCTTAGCCATCAAGGCGCCCTACGCAAATAAGGAAATAGTGACTCACTTATCCTTAATTAACAAATCAATATCTTCCTACATGAAATAGGAAAGATTATGATTCACCTCCCATATCACTGAAAATATCTCTTCTACAATCAAGGAAGTTTCCTTAAACGGACTCTCCTCAATAAGCCTATAAATACAAGATGGTAACTCTATGAAAGGGACGTAACTCGCATTACTCACGCTACTCATGCTAGCTCATACTCTTACTAATTTAAGCTTCGGAGGTGAATCACAGGGGAAACCCCCTGTGGTTCATTGTCTTGCAGGAAAATCTTGCAGTGAACCGGGAAACGACCCTCGGCCAAATCCTAGTTCATTAGTAATTAAAACTTGTGATTGGAGAAACTTAATAGCAAGGATATAAGGAACTTGATATAAGTTTTTTTCATATATATATATATATATAATTTTAATAGTAGACAAAAAATGAAGAGACAACCAAATATATCAATAAATATTGATGAAAACTTAAAAAATTACAAAATCTATTCATAACATATTTATATATTTTGTTAAATATACATTTTTAATTCTAATTCTAATAGTAGACAAAAAATGAAGAGACAACTAATAATCTTTACAAATATTGATGAAAACTTAAAAATTACAAAATCTATTCATGACAACTTCATATATGTTGTTTTTTTCTTTTTCTATCTTTTGCTACATCAAAATCACAATTAAACTATGAAGCATGAACACCGATACAGACACGGGACACGATACGGACACTGACACATCGACATGCTAAATTCTTCAAATTACATAACACAACAAGTCATATATTTATATATATAAATAATTAAAAATTCATCAATTTTGATAAAAACTTTAAGAATTATAATATTTATTCATAATATATGTAAATTATGTCATTATTTTTTACTGTTTGTTATGTTAACGTCACAACAATTGATTTATATTTTGAAACTTATGAATATGAGTCGTGTGGATATCGTACAAGTGTCAAACACAGACACGTCTTCAAAATGAAGTATCAATATTTCATAGCAACTAAATTATATTTTGAAACTACAAGTATAGATGTTATATGGTGTGCAAACAAGTGTCAAACACAATAACAATACTTACTTAATCAAAATAAAGTGTCCATATTTCATATCAAGTTATTATTCAAATATAAACACAAAGTAAAGACACATTGTGCATTTCTTATTTTCTTTGGTGTGAGGAGGAATCATATTTTCCTAGAAAATTTGAAAGAAAATGTAATGAATAACTGTTGAAGTAGGCAGCATCAGCAATGTATATGCCAATACCAAGGAGAATGGTGGGGATTGTCATTTCACGAGATTGGAGGTGCAAAACAGAGACCAGATAGAAAATTTTTAAACTAAAATAAAAAATCAGAAATTAGTGAAAAAGTATATATATAATTGAGCAGAATAATTTATGAATTTTCTCCTATATATATATATATAAATATCCAGACATCAAAGAAACCAGAAAGGGAAGAGATTTTGGTTTTGGGATTTTCAGCTTTGGTTTGCTCTTTCTGGAAACCGAAGAGAAGAAGAAGAAGCAGAAACCGTCGTCCTTGAACTGACGATCGCACTTCTAACTGTGGCTCGAGTCAACTTCGAATCCTTTCTTTGCTTCTTGGTAAGTGGGTGAATCGGCGTCTTCTTTTTCTTAATCTTCTTGTGCACTTCATGGATCTGAAACTTCTGATTTTGATTGTTTTATAATATTATCATATCCCCTTTTGGATGATGCTTAGGTTTTTCTTTCTCGTTTAATCTGATAAGTGGACATCATTGTTGAGTTTGGCCGCTTTTGTCGGTTTCAGATATTAGTTTTTCATTTTTCGGTAGAAACATTTTAGATTTTGTTCTTGCATTTATGCTTGATTGTTGTATTCATTTCTTGTTTCCATTTGAGGGAAAAAGTTATGTCTTAAAGTTTACTGGTTTTTATTGCTGTTTCTTTGACCATGGCTATGCAGGCATTTTTTTCCAACCCATTAAATTGGTTGTACCCTTTGTAGTTTGTACTGCCTTCTCACTACTGGAACTATATATGGACTGAGGTTCATGGGAGGTGTGGAGGATGAAGAGCCAGCCTTGAAACGTATGAAGTTATCCTCTAAAGGATTAGCAGGCCTGTCGAACGGTTCATCTCCGGTTGAGCCCGTAGAAGGCTCTTCTTCGAGTGAGTTGATGGCTCGGCCTCTACCATCGGAAGGGGATGAACAAGTTGTTGGTTCAAAAGGAGTCATAAAACGAGACGAATTTGTCAGGATAATTGCAAAGGCATTATATTCTCTTGGCTACGAAAAAAGTGGAGCACATTTGGAGGAGGAGTCTGGAATAGCTGTACATTCATCTGTGGTAAATCTGTTTATGCAGCAGATACTTGATGGCAATTGGGATGAAAGTTTAGCTACATTGCATAAAATTGGTCTAGCAGATGAAACCGTTGTCAGTTCAGCTTCATTTTTAATAATGGAGCAGAAATTCTTTGAGCTTCTAGATGCGGAAAAGATAAAGGATGCTTTGAACACGTTGAGGACGGAGATTGCACCATTTTGCACTACTAGTAGTAGAATCCGTGAACTTTCTTCCTGTATGATGTACACATCACTATATGGCCATGTTAGTTCTACTCGACAAGGTACTGTAACGGTTAGGTCTCGGTCAAAGCTGCTGGAGGAATTACAGAAAGTGCTTCCACCAACGGTAATGGTACCTGATCGGAGGTTGGAACATTTAGTTGAACAGGCCCTTATTTTGCAACGAGAGGCTTGCCAATTCCACAACTCCTTAGATAAAGAAATGTCATTATACTCTGATCATCACTGTGGAAAAGACCAGATACCTTCTAGAATATTACAGGTTAGAAATTTATTTGTCTAATAGATGCTTGAAGCTTTGTATGGGCAACTTTATTTTATATATGAATTTTTGTTATTGAAATTCAAAAGATTAATCTTGTGTTATTTATTGTTAGCTTGTTAGTTTGTAAAGGCAGAATTCTTTCATATCTGTTTGCTTTGTTGAGACTCTTGTCTATCGTTTTTCTTGGGTTTTCTTTCAAAGTGGATTAAGTAAAGGAGGCATTACTGTTAGCATGATTGTCTGTTCTTGGCACATGTGGTGGTTTCACTCATTACAAATATTTGGCTTGTGTGGTACTAGATTTGTTGAATATTTAACTGTGACATCTTACATGTTTTTAATGATGCTTTTTTGTTGAATATTCACTGTAGAAGATATGAGACTGTGCTTTTAGACCTTAGTCTTGCTGGTTTGATTTATATTTTTTATATGGGTTTTTTCCTGCCTTTTTTCATTGGATAAAAGAAACTGATTTGAAGAAAAGATAGTAAAAAATGGAAGACAATAAATGCTCTCAAGGAAAGCCTAGAATTATTGAAAGGAAAAGTAGCACTTCAACTTGAAAGAGCCCTCCAATATTTTTGCTTGTTACAAAAATGGATGTCCCCAAACGTAAAAGAAGGTATGGAAGTAGAAGTCCACAAAGGCTAGGTTTACAATCTCTTATAGTTTTATTTTACCGAGTACTCCTATAGGATGGATTTTTTCTTTGATATTGTTTTTCTTGTTTTTACTCTAAACACACCAAAATATGCAAACAAGGCATATGTCTACAGAACATTTGCATTTCCTCCTCCCAAAGCCTGGAAAATGGATAGACACAAAATGTTCCAAGGTGCTCAGAAAAACTATGTTCTCCAAAAAATTAAAGTTGATAAAAATCTCAATTTAAATATGCCAAGCAACATCACAGTTGAGGAGAACATTACTATTTACTGCTATTCTTAGCTTAAAATTGCTACAATAAGATACATTGTCTTATGTGGCCTCTAAACCTAAAACAAATAGATAGTGTTAATCTGGTACGATACTGATGGAGACACAATAGCTCTAAATTGGGGCAGCCTTAACTTTTGAATAGTAAGGACAAAATTTTGATTACTCTGACTTTGAATTAAGTGCTGTAAATGTAAGTAGGACTTTTGTGTGAAAGTTAAAGAGGAAACCTAGGAGCAAATCTTCTTATTTAGGAGCAAGGAATGTATGAAACAAGATAAAACATTTTTCTGATTTAAATTTTAGTTGAAATATTTGTTTTGTAATTAGATTATAATTTATAATAAGATGAGGATTATTTATAAATTATTTCAATTTATTTTATTTGAAATTTAAACTTCGAGATAAGGGTAGTTAGTTACACCTTCTGCTGTATAAATTTGTGACCTCACATCATCTATACAATTTGTATGCGGATAGTTACTCAGGAATTTTATTCTTGCATGGTATTAGATCCTAGTTCATGGGTTATATGGTGTTGAGTTCCTAGGTTCCAGGTTCTTTGGTTCATGGTGCCTAGGCTTCTTGGTTCATGGGTTATATGGTGTTGAGTTCCTAGGTTCCAGGTTCTCTGGTTCATGGTGCCTAGGCTTCTTGGTTCCCAAATTTTAGGCTTTTGTTTTTTTTTTTTTTCCTATCTCTTCTCTCTCCACATCTTGTGCTCTCTCTCTCTTAATCATGACTTATACTCCAGCATAGTGACTGCTTTCTCATTGCCTTGTGGACTCCAGCACCTCTCTTAGCTCTTCAAGGCATCTCCTTCACATCATCTCTATGAGAAGTTCAACTTAATCCTTCACGATTTTGCTCCTCTTCTCACTGGCTTTTGCTCTTCGATTTGGCGGCATCTCTTTTGTTCCCCATTGATTTGGGCCAATTTTTTGAATGTGTCACTACAAGTAATACATCTCCCATGCAAATGCATCTAACTTCAGCGTCTGCTCACACCCTCCAACAATTTTCATCTCAGTTGACTCAACACTTGGTGCAATTCTTTTGCATATTCCGAGTTCGAGGCATCTCAGTATGGCTTAACTGTCTTGCTCATAATTTTGGATGCTGAGCAACTCTAGAGAGTTCTCTCTCGCAAGTTGCTCTTGTTGTGGCTTCACATCTTGAAAAGAAAGTCACACATGCCGCGGTCCTGCCTACCCCAAGATGATATTTTTAACTAAGGACATCCTTGTTAACTTATCTTTCTAAGCCAACCTTGTGCAAGCTGGGAATGTTAGACATCTACCAACTTGCTTTAGGCTGGCGAGGCCATAATTTACAAGAACATTCTGTAGTTTTAGTAAGAGGAAGGGCAAGATCATTTACTATTTTGGCCAATGGAAAAGCAATAAAAATTAGAGATGTCATCGTTATAGTGGGTAGTCTCATGATTCTTATCTTATTATCATTATGTCCCAAAAATGAACCTAGCAGCCATCAATTGGTTGCATCTTAACTAAGCAGGAAAGGTGTACATCCTGAGAGATGAATTTCCAAGTACTTGCACGAACATTAATTCCAACTTTGGTATCTTGTCCAAAAAAATGAGATCCATGCCCTTACCTCCTATGAAGCCTAGACGTCTTAAAAATTGAGTTGTGATACGTTGATACTCTTGTTGGACATGACGTCTTAAAAATATTTTGCCTCATTTCTAGCTTAGGAGCAGACTTTTTGACTGACCTAATCATATCTCTTCACGTCTCTAATCCCAAACTACCAATAAATCTTCACAACCTCGTCAATACTCTCTGGTAAGCCCTCTAGAATTGTGAGAGTAGAAAAATGGGGGGAAGTCTGAACATGTGTTATAGGACCACATTCTAATTATATGCATTGTTTAAGCTATCTTATTTCATTGTAAGTTTTTGGACCATAGGATCTCACAATGAAGTAGCTTGCAAGTTGCACTTAGGGAAATATAATCAGATGATCTACGATCTAACTAAAGCCAGATATTTAAATAAAGCTAAATGCTTAAGAGTATCGGACTGCTAAAAATTAGGTAAATGGGCTGGTGGCTTCACTAATGGAAGAGTCAAAGAGCTAGTTGTTATAGACAAAATGCCAAGGTAATAGGTTGTTCTAAGCCCCACTAACAGAAAATAGGAATAAAAAATAATTAAAATTCAAATGATGAAACAAACTCTCCTTGCAGCACGTGCCTTCACTTCTTTCTTCTAGAGTATCTCATTAATGACTTATTGGCCTCCATGATTGAACTCCTCATTTACCTTGGTGAAGAATGGAAATACGATATAATATATATGTAATTTGAAATATTAGGGGCTTGTTTCGGTTAAAACATTGAATCACTAGCTAGCTCGAATAAAATTCGGTTTCATATTTTGGATTACATTCATACTAAAATGAGGTTCATTTGTGTCTGTTAAATAGGGTTTAGTACTTGCCTGTTTCTCAGTATAGACATGGGATGCTATTAACTTATTTGGAATGTTTTTGGTATTATTCTTTTGGTTTTGCATTTTATTAATGTGAGGATTGAAAGCAATCTCAAACAGGGAGAAAACATTAAAAAGGTATCCTTTAGGGTAAAAAAGTAGCATCATGTGCTAGCTGCAAATGAAAATTTTCCACATCATTGAGTAAACTCTTATACAGCTCACCAAATCCCCTCTCAGTAACTTTGAAGATATTTGATTAATAACACTATAAATTTGTAAGTGACAGCCCATAGAGTATAGGCTGTAGCAGTGTTTAGAAACCCGAACCGGCCCAGCCAGTCCACCTAGGGTGTGCCAATCCGGTTAGGCCAAAAACCCAGATGCAAGCGACTCGTTATTGATCCGGGTTGACCCTCTTTTTTTTTCCAAAAGAAAAACTTGCGCAAAATGTTGTTTAGAGAAATTCAATATTTCAAGTGATGAATATGCAAAGACTATTTGCCTAAACAATCAAAAGATGACAAACGATAAAGAGTTATGATATACTACCAAAGATAATAGCATAACTGTTAGGTTATTTATGATTTATGGTGTAATAAAAAAGTTTCTATGGATTATTATAAAATTAGAATTGTTGTTTGATACTTTGATTTATATATATATATATATTTTAATTTTAATTTGACCGGTTCAACAATTGACTCGATTGATCTGGTGGTTGAACTAGTGACCCGAGCCCTTGATCGGGTCACTATCTAGTCCGGTTACTAAAGTATAGTGATGTTGTGTTGTTTTGATCTCTTTTGTGACTAGGTGGTCGTTTCTCCCAAATTGAGAAACTTTAGCTTGTTTTCCAAATTCTTTCTGCAGTTTGGTTTGTTGCAAAGTCTTGTTTAAAGCAATTGGAGATCTAAAGTATTTTTATTAGCAATTACTACAATTGTCCAGAATTTATGTTCAGTAGAATTAATGTCATTATAGTCTAATCTTATTTCATCTTCCTGCTTATATTCAAACAGGTATTAGAAGCACATGATGATGAAGTCTGGTTTGTACAATTTTCCCACAATGGAAAATATTTAGCTTCTTCATCTAATGATCGATCTGCTATCATTTGGGAGGTAAGATTTGATGTTAGTACTGCTTGTGTTACAATTTTATCGTCATACCCTAAGTGCATATGACAAATACCAATTGTTATTTTTGTTATTCATTTCACAAACACAAGTTGAACACATCACTTGCATTGTTTCTCCTGAGTAATGATGGTCATGGATATTTGCATCTCTTAGCAAATGATATCCAACGGTTTAATGATATTGACTTCTATATATGGCTATTGTTTTTGCATTTCAAATATGATAGCTTATTGTAAAACAAAAGAGCATATCTACAATATTTATACCTAATATATCAAACATAGAAAACAAATCTAAACATGAAATTCATCCATATAACAATTCTCATCATCTTCAATGGCGCTGTTTAACTTCCCAATGCCCACCTCATCATGAATCTCGAAATCATTAACAATGCCATGAGGATTAATATTTTCCACTTCTTGAACTTCAAATACTTCATCTTCTACTCTTCCATCCTTGTCTTCACCCTCCATTCATCAAAAGGAGGAACATCATCGAAGTTAAACTTAGGCTCTCTTATATTTTTAGCATTTCTTCTGTTCAATTCTATGTTAAAGATCACAAGGATTTAGTTATTCATATTTTTTTGGTGGCAAACAATTCACTTTCTTAAAAAAAATTGTGGTATTAGCCTTTTCAATGAAAAAAAATGTGGGATAGGTAAGATGATGTAGGACAGAGAAAGGAATAGGGAGAGAATGAGAAAACAGGGGGGGGGGAGGGGGCACAGAAATCAAAGGGGGGAAGAAACAGAAATAGGGAGGAGTAGAGAAATTGAGGGAGAAAGGAGAAATGGAGGGAGAGATATTATTAATATGAATAATATTCTTCAATTGCATGAACTTTATTACAAAAGGTAGAGGAGGCTTTATTTAGAGAGACCAAGTCAAAGATAAATTAAAACTAATTAAAAGATAACAAGTTTCGACACAACTACTTCTAATAATAATAAAAGTAACAACTTCCAAAATAAAAAAGTAAAGATAATTCTTAGGTGCTATTATTTCTTTTTATTCCAAGATAATAAAAGCCAAATTCAAGTCAAACTCTAATATTCCCTAGGTAGCAATAATTCATTTCTTCTTTCTAGAATATGATTTTTCCAAGGTTTTCCATTATTATTGATTCGCCATCATAAGATCTTAAGATCTTACAATCTATCTTGCAAAACTGCGATCCTACCAAAAAGTGATCCTAAGATTGGGAAAGAAAAATGCTTGCTTCTATCTTATATTTTATAAGCGATCTTAATGAGTCATACACAGTTGAACTCTTTTAACTACTTTTGGATGTAAAATTCATAGGTAGTAGGTACCTCTATAACATTGTCGGAATTTGTCTGCCTTTCTAGTTGTTTATTGTGAAAATCCTGACCAGACTGCTGGATTGGAACTTGATGACCTGTCTCTTTTCTGCCATGGTGGCACAACTCTATTTGCATTGTGTGAACTTGTGTTATGGTCCCTTAGCACTTTCAATGGGTGTTTACTGGTTTGGTTTGTGCAGTTTTTTGTTAATTTACATATGTTTTGACTTGTATTGTAAAACCAACCCAAACCATATGTACTTGGTTTTGGGATGATTTAGTTTGGGCTGCTTGAGTATATTTTATTAGGCCCAAATTTTCCTTTTCCTTGAAAATGTACTTTTTAAATTATAAGCCCTAAGACTGTAATATATAGTTAATGTTCCCTCTTAATCGTAGTCTAAATAGAACATAGAAACAAAAATTGAACATTCAAGTCAAGCCAGAAAGGAAAGAAACAAAATGTTTTAAGCATCATATATTATTCTCTTCCATCAATAACAACTTTAATTACAACATACTAACTAAACATTTTCGGTATGTTTGGATTGGGGATTAAGGAGGAGAAAAGAAGGGAGGGGGAGCGGAGTGAGACTTCTTCCCCTTGTTTGGGAAGTTGAAAATTGAAGGAGAAGATAATGAGGGATTAATTTTTAATCTCCCATTCTCCTCCCACATCATAAATTCCAAATACCCCAAATTGGGGTATTTTGGAGGAGGAATTGTTTCCCAAACAAGGGGAAGGATTTTGGGGAGTTAATCTTCCCTTCCCCTCCCTCAACCTCCTCCAATTATTCAAACAAACCCTTAAGCATCATCAGAGGTGACTGGCTAAATATACGGCTTGGGATTGATGGGTTTTAAACACCCTAGCACTTTCAGTGTGTTATTAGTTTATAGTTGATAATAAATAATAAATAACTGCCATCCCCTCCCCCTTCAAAAAAAAATAATGTTAATAATTAATAATTAATAATTAATAATAAAACAAAAACTTTTTGTTCACCTGGGTGAGTTTCGAAATCTTCTCCTGCTTATCATGCTGGATTCTTCATAATAGTTTATAATTCCATACGTATTTAAGAGTCCATATTGATGAATTCTTTTTCATAGTCCCTCTGATTTAGGCTATACAACAAGGTTTTCTTCTGCTGAGCTCCATCCTACAGTCCTTCCTTCCTTCCTTCCCAGTGTGCTTTAGAACCTTGTGTCTCATTGAGGTCCTATGGTCATAAATGTTTTAGAAACTTCACATCTTAGGTCCTTTCCTTTATTCTTGATGATATTGCTTTTAAAAGGGGAAGAAAGCTTTTGAGTCATACTGTTGTAAAAAGTAAAGACCTTCCAAGCTTTCATCCAGTGATATCCTCTAATCATATATTATAATTTGACCGTCATATATATATATATATATAAGTATCATATCAGAGGTTCACACTTTTCGCGTTTCCTTTTTGTATAGGTTGGTGCAAATGGTGAACTGTCCATAAAGCATAAATTATCTGGTCATCATAAACCTGTTTCATCTGTATCATGGAGTCCTGATGACCAAGAGGTCCTTACATGTGGAGTGGAGGAGGCAATTAGGCGTTGGGATGTTTCTACCGGTAAGTGCCTCCAAGTTTATGAAAAAAATGGTATTGGCCTAGTCTCCTGTGCATGGTTTCCAAGTGGAAAATATATCCTTTCTGGCCTCAGTGACAAGAGCATTTGCATGTGGGACTTAGATGGGAAGGAACTGGAGAACTGGAAAGGACAGAGGACACTTAAGATTTCGGATTTGGAAATAACTGGTGATGGGGAACAGATTTTAAGTATATGTAAAGACAACAAAATACTATTGTTCCATAGGGAAACTAAGGACGAGAGATTTATTGAAGAGGATCAGACAATAACCTCCTTTTCTTTATCAAAAGATAACAGGTTTTTGCTGGTTAATCTTTTGAACCAAGAAATACATCTTTGGAACATTGAACGTGTTCCTAAGCTTGTAGGAAAGTACAAAGGTCATATACGCTCCCGGTTTGTAGTCAAATCTTGCTTTGGTGGACTTAAGCAAGCTTTTATTGCTAGCGGAAGTGAAGATTCACAGGTATTAATGTTAATGTTGAATAATCATTTTTATCTAAATATGTTGCTAATAAATATATTGCACTGTGGTTTAATTAAATTGTTAGCTTTAAAGTGAGTGGACCTTTTTTTGAAGATTCACAGGTAGAATAAATGTTTTATTATTATTATTATTTTGATAATTTTAGCCTAATTTTATCTCTCTTCTCCTTCTCTGCTTCATTTGAAAATTGAAAAAGCTTACCTTACTAAACTATATTTGACACTGCTTATTTGTGTTGAGCTTTACCTTGAATATATCTGAACCAATTTTTTACTACGCTAGAAAAATCCCTTGAAATCTAATAGGCCTCTCTTTATTCTAGATAACCCTTTTAGAACTAGGGGTATCTTGTTACTTTTGCATTTCTGCTGTTTACGCTTTTCTCTGCCCTAAGTAGTAACGTCCTTGTGTGGTGTCGTCATATCCTTTCTCTTATTCTGAGCTTTATATGGCCATCTTATTTCTAATGCCTACATTGGGAAGTAGACTTATATAAGTATCTTATATCTTTGTTAGTTGTTACAATAGACCAATAAAAATTATCAATAGAAGAGAATTTAGAAGAAAACTTTTTGCATGACTAATTGCAAAAGAGAAAGAATGTAAACAAAGCATATAATTTGAGGAACCTTATGATACTTTTACTAGTTTTTCCCTTACATTGGAGCCATCCAAAGTCTTCGGATATGGTTACTTTTGATTATTCATCTTCCTTTCTGTACAATTAGGGAGCAAAATAATTAGTTAGTACAAAGACAATCATTATCTAAGTATGTCACATACTTCTAAATAAAATTAAGAGTAGATTAACAATTTGGTCCCTGAAAGATCATCGAATTGGCAAATCGGTCTTTGAAAAATTGAAATACATAATTTAATCTTTGAAAGAACCAAACGGTATACTTATTAGTCCCTAAAAGAACCAAACTGTATACCCTTTAGTCCATAAAAAAAGACTAATAAGTATATCATTTAGTTTTTTCAAAGACTAAACTGTGTATTTCAATCTTTCAGAGACCGAGTTGTCAATTTGATGATCTTTCATAGACCAAGTTGTTAGTTTACTCTAAAATTAATCTAAACATTTTGTTTAGCATACTAATTCTTTTCTATCCCAGGTCTACCCTAGGACTTTTCATTTAAATATTTTAGGTTGTATGTCTGCTGAGACACTATAATTCAATTTCGAGTGTATGATAGGTTTTCATGCCTTATATGTAGGTTTACATATGGCATAGAAGTTCAGGGGAGTTAATAGAGGCGTTGCCTGGTCATTCTGGAGCTGTGAATTGTGTGAGCTGGAACCCAGCCAATCCCCACATGTTGGCTTCAGCTAGTGATGATAGGACTATTAGGATATGGGGCTTGAATTGTCTTAATGTAAAGTACCAAAATGCAGAAAGCAATGGCTTCCACTACTGCAATGGGGGAACCTAGGTGATGATGAAGAAGAAGAAGAAAAAAAAAATGACATACCCATTTTGAATTTTTATTTCTCTTTAACATTGCAATCCTGTAAATACCTTCGCCATCACCACAAGAAGACATTGATCATATCAGTTATCAAGCATGCATGTGACTTTTCATTAACTTTTCTTAATAAATTCTTGTTTCTATTTTATTGGTTGGTTCAATTTTCTTTTTCATTTTGTTCTTTGGCTTGGGGTATTCTCTTTAATGGTTATTGACTTATTGTTCATAGATGTCTTGGTAGTTTCCAGATGGATTCCTTTGGCCTCTAAATTGTTATTTATTTCAAACAGGGAAAATATATCTTAGCTTTGCTTGGAGTTGTGACCATGGTTATCAAAAACTAGAGTTAATTTTAGCTATTTTTACTATTTTATTGACTTAAGCATCAGACGTGTTTGGGTCTCCTTATGATTCATTACTTGCAGGACACTACACTGAAAGTCCACGCCTATGGGCAATATGATTTATCACTTCCTTTTGTTGTTTTGATATATATGGATATAAAACAAATTTGTCAATAAAATAGCATATGCTTGTGAAGGTGTTTTTTTTTTCATTTTTCTTTGTTTGTATAACATAAACAAGCGACGCAAACAAAAAACTAAAGCAAAAAAACATTGATGATTGAACAGATATTTATGGCTTCAAAGTGAGGTTCAGATCTCTGGGCCTGATATCTCTTAGTTCATGACTCAAGGACGTTTGATTTGTACTCCTTCACTGTTTTTATACATAAAAAAAAAGTGAGGTTCATTTTCAATTCTCTGATTTACTAGTGTCATTGTAACTTCAATTTTATAAAATGATTAAAGTGCTATGCTTACATACAGGGAATCTACAAAAATCACACTTACGTACCTATCATGATCTTGCCTCATTGGTAGAGAGAAAGTTAATAATTGAAGGCAAAAACTAAAGTGGATGTCCACAACTTCCTTTGTAAAGTTTGGCATTTTTACACATCATTCTAATGACAAGAAAACACAATAAAGCAATTGCGGACCAATCTGATTTCTTTTTAAAAAATTATTTTTCATTATGGAAAATAAATTCAAAAACTTGTTTGATAAATTTTTAGAAAGAAAAAAAATTAAAATGTTTTTTTTTTAATTTTGACTTTTATAGATGATATTATTGTAATATAATACAAATTTACTTAAACTGTTTTTAAATATTTTTTTTATTTTCAATAAAGCAGTTTCTAAAATAAATATGGCATAAAACAAATTTCTTTCTTTTTTTTAAATTTAAAAACATGTTTTGAAAACTAAATTTAAAAATAGTTTTTAAATACACAAAATATAAAAATAGCCCTATTTCTCTGCTTAAATTTAAGCAGTATTCGTTCGTTTGCTCATTGCTTCATAACTTCAATGATAGGAATTTTAATGTCCTCTCCAATTGATTTATACCTTTTCCATGTTCTTCATTTTATTGAGAAAGATAAATCAGAAAACTTACTATTTGATCCTTGAATTTATACTGAGTCAACCAATCAGTTTCTAAATAATCAAAATACAAGATTTGATCTCTGAAATATTTCAATTGACAATGATTTGGTCCCTAGTAACAATTTGGTCCCTGAATTTGAATTGATTTTATACTTTTTAGTCCTTGAGTTTAATATCAATTTATATTAAATTTATATTTTTTTTGTCTATAAATTTAATCCAGGTACCAAATCGTTGGCGTTGCAATAATTCAAAGATTGAGTGGTATATTTTAATTATTTTGTTAACTTAGTATAAATTGAGAGATTAAATAACATGTTATCTCAAGATAAATCATCAATGAAAGTACTATATTTCAAAATCCAGTATGAATCTTAAGGCATAGAGAGAGATATAAAACAGAACATTCATTTCAACTTCGTTCAAGCCACAAGCTAAATTCAAATGATACAACTTACAAGAGCTTACAATATGCAGAAAATGAAACAAGCAGGAAACACTAACATCAACACTTTTATAGTTCAAAATTTTTAATCTCTCATGAGTTGTCCAATTGTGATGGAATCAAACTGATCCACCAAGCTAGATTTTGGCCTCAAAAGCTCATTAGATACTTGTTCCATGGTTGGACGAGATCTTGGACTTGCATTCAAGCAAGAAAATGCTATCTTTGCCATCAATATCACCTCTTCAATATTTGGTTCAATAATGGGAAGAGGAATTCTTGGGTCTAACACATCCTTCAACAATAAATCATAGGCACTTGGTGTCTCTGATAAAGAAGAAATAAGTTCACCAGGATGCATCCCCATTATGATTTCCAAAGTCAGCACTCCAAAGCTATAAACATCACATTTTTCATTTGCCTCCATGATGTAAGCAATCTCTGCAATAGGATGAGAGTTTTTTGTGATGCTAGTAAAGAAGAAAAATTGTAGCAATTTGATAAGTACCCAAAAAAGAATAAAGAAAAAAAAGGAAGAAAGAAACTAACCTGGTGCGGCATACCCAAAGGTGCCTGCAAACATGGTCATATTGTTTGAGTCAGGCTTCAGAAACTTGGCTGTTCCAAAGTCGGTGAGACGAGCTTCTTCGTATTCTGAATCTAAAAGAACATTCTTGCTAGATATGTCGCGATGAACTATAGGACTAGAGCAACCATGATGCATGTGAAATATTGCACTAGCAACACCTTTAACAATGTTCACCCTCTTGTTCCAATCTAGCTTGGTGGCTTGTTTCTCATTCTTTAGGATGTTATCCAAGCTACCACCTTCTAAGAACTCATAGACTAGAAATGAGAATTTTGAATTTGAGCAAAATCCGAATAGCTTCACAATGTTACGATGCTTGATTTCTGTCAAAGCTCGAACCTCGCTAGTGAAGGCCTTAAGGTTGGAAATCTCCCCATCTGGTACCGAATGAAGCTTCTTCACAGCAAAAACGTGACCAGTGGATAACTCAGCCTTATAAACACTTCCTTGGCCTCCCATCCCAATGATATACTTATCATCAAAATCCTTTGTGGCTTCAATGATGTTTTCATACATGACTTCCCTTTCAGAATCCCATACAAAATAAAGATCTTGAGCTGGTTCTTCTTGATCATGATCCTGACTTTTTGTTTTTCTTTCTCTTAGACAAAGAATGAATATAAATCCAAACATCAATAGCACTGCTATTCCCAAAATGAGGAAAACTATCAATAGCTTTACTCTTTTGCTCTTATGACCTTTTGGGGCATCAAGGCTATTTTGGCAAAGATTCAAGCCAGTGATATTTTTACCACACAAGCCTTTGTTATTCCTCACTCTTTCAAATGAAATGTTTTCAAAGGCAGGATTGTTTGGAAGGGAGCCTTCAAATTCATTGTATGATATGTCAACAGAAGTCAAGCTTAACAAATCTTTAAAACCAGATGGAATTTTTCCATAGAGATGATTATGAGAAAGGTTCAATTTTTCCAACCTTTTCAAATTTCCTAGTGTTGGTGGTATTGTTCCCCTAAGCATATTTCCACCAAGATCAAGATCACTAAGAGTTTGAAATTGGCCTAGCTCATAGGGAATGTTTCCTACAAGCCTATTGTTACTCAAATCTAGAATCAACAAATTGGTCAACTCTCCAAGCTCTTTTGGGATTGAGCCACTCAAATTATTTTCTGCCAAATCCAATTTTGTAAGATTCTGTAATGATCCTATCTTTGTGGGAATGTTGCCAGAGAATTGATTATTGCTCAGATAAAGTTCATTCAATGAGCTTAACTTCCCTAATTCCATTGGAATCTCACCACTCAAATCATTTGAAGAGAGGTTAAGCCGCTGCAGGCTAGTTGCCTCCGCTAATTCCGGCGGTATGCCACCAGAAATATTGTTGTTGGAAACCAACAAGCCTCTGAGGGCAGAGAAGCTCCCCCATGCTGATGAAAGGTGGCCGTGAAACTTATTGCGACTCAAATCGATGTAAGTCAAGTTCGGATACACACCGAAATCTTCTGTTATATTTCCAACCAACTGGTTACCATCAAGCCTAAGCCTAATAAGACTAGAGCAGTTCTTGAGGCTTCTTGGAACTGAGCCAACAAAATTGTTTGAACAAGCAGAAAACCTTTGGAGTGTCCCACCAAGGCAAATTTGTTGCGGCAATTGGCCGGTGAAATTGTTCCCACATAGTTGCAAGTTTACCCAATTGGTAAGATTGTCCAATTCTGGTGGAATCTTGCCACTTAAATTGTTCATATGCAATTGAAGGATGTTTAGTCTTGTCAAGTTGCCTATGGTGGAAGGAATAGGTCCAGAAAGACTATTGGCAGAAAAGGCAAGCTCATTCAAATTGACCAAATTTCCTATGGAGATAGGGATTGGTCCATAAAGATTATTCATAGAAAAATCTAAACTAGTGAGCTTTGTCAAGTTTCCTATGGAGGTTGGGATTGGCCCATAGAGTTTATTACCAATAAATTGAAGAGCTATCAGAGAATTAAGATTTCCAATACCAAAAGGAATAAGACCAGAGATATTGTTATTATAAAGGTAAAATTGCTGTAACTTGGTCAAATTACCAATTGTAGAAGGGATTTCACCAGATATCAAATTCTCTGACAAATCAAGCTGTTCAAGATTACCCAACATCCCAATCTCCATAGGAATTGAACCAGTGAGATGATTGAAAAGAAGAAAAAGAAGCTTGAGGTTCCTCAAGTTCCCAATTTCTGGAGGAATAGTCCCAGAGAGATTGCATTGAGTAAGATCAAGCTGGTTAAGAGTCCCTAATGATCCTATTTCTTTAGGAATGGAACCACTAAGTGAAGTGTAAGAAAGTTTCAAATTTAAAATGGTGGACAAATTACCAATTGAGTGAGGAATAGGTCCATAAATCTGGTTTTGGCTCAAATCTAAGACTTCAAGTTTAGGAAAAGATGAGAAGTTTAGATTGAGAAGTGTACCTTGTATCCCAGAATTGGTGAGATTGATCATGGAAACAGATTTGGATTTTTCATCACACACAATTCCTTTCCACTGCTTATTATTATTGCAAGGATTTGTACCATCATTCCAAGAAGACAAGATAGCTTGGCTTGGATTATCAAGCTTGGATTTCCACTTCAACAGAGCATTTGCTTCTTCTTCACTGTTTTGTGCAGCTTTAGCTATGTAGCCACATAGGAAGAATATGCAGAATAATAACGCTGAAATTGAAATATTAAACTTCATGGTTTTTGATACTTATACTTATGTATGAATCAAGAATAATGTTAGAGAATTTTGGGAGATTCAATGAGTGAAAAAAAAAGGAGGGAATGAGATGCCTATGGTTATGACAAGTTAAAGGATATTTTTTCACTTATATAGAAGAAAAAAAGAGAATGGTTAGAGACAAGTTAAAGTGGGAACAAGAAAAATTAAAACAAGTCGAGGCCTTTGGGGGCCTCAAGATATATATAAATAAATGGGTTAAATAGTCATTTTGGTCTTTAAATTATGAGATCAGTTTCATTTTAGTTCTAAAACTATTTTTTGTTTCATTTTGGTCATCAAACTTTCACATTTGTTTCACAATTAGTCTAAAATGTGATTTCGTTTGATTTTTGTTGTTATTTTTTATATGGATAGTTGAGATAGACTATTACTCACTCATATATCTCATAATAAATAAATTGATAAACATAAAAAAAAATTATTATTTGAAAGAAAAATCAACACAAATTTCTCTCTAACTTATATATAAGAATAAGACTTTTTTACTTTTTCTTTTTGTCAACTTATTTATTATGACACATATGAGGGAGCAATATTTCATCTAAGCTTTCCAATTTAAAAATAATAGTAGAAAATAGATAAAATCATATTTTCGAGATCAAAATAGAACAAATGTGAAAGTCTGAGAATCAAAATAGATCATTTAGGATTAAAATGAAACTTATCCTAAAATTTGAGGGCTCAAATAAATTTTGACCTAAAAACGTGTGATCCTTCAAATCAATTATTTGCAAATAATTCCAATGAATGTTGGGTTTACTGTTGTAATCATGCATCGACCCAGAAAAAATTAATGTAAAAGCAAAACAAAAAAGTATAGAGCTTTATTTACATAATATCATTATCATATATTGCTTTGCTTTATGAATCTTTCCAATTGGTAGTAAAAAAAAAAAATGAAACTTTCCAATTTCCAACTAGCTAGCAAACGCACTCACTGTGTTTTCTATCTCGTGGTGCCCACTAGTCGGTGGCATCAATGATCCTCTTCTTTCTCCACTACTTTAATCTATGGTGTGTTTGGATTATAAGTATGTAATGAATGGTAATGAGACAATTATGTAATGAAAATGTAATGAAAATGGTGTTTGGATTAGTTTGAGATATAATGAAAAAAATATGATGTGAAATTATGAAAAATGGTATGTAATGATGGTGGTTGGTTGAAATAATTATATGTTTTTTTTTTTAAATTGTATAGGGGTAGAATTGATAATTGATAATGGAATAAGATAGAAATAAAAAAAAAATGATATTTTGACTTTTTGGTTGTGGTTGTTATGAAATGAAATGGTAATGAAATTGTCTTGGAATTTTTGCTAAATGTGAATATTTGTAATGAAGGTTAGAGTTGCTTTATGTAATGAAATGAAAGGACCAAAATGTAAATAACATGAAAAATTTAAAAACCTNATAATGTTCAACAATATAATATCATCAAGTGACATTTTATGATCACTTTCTCTATCAAATTTTGGTTCATAATCAACATTCTCTAATATTTGACCCATAATTATAAAAAAAGACCAAAAAAATCAAAAAAAAAAAAAAGAAAAAAAATATGAACTAGGACCGGTTCAACCGGTTTGCCTCCGGTTCAGGCCGGTTCTCTGCTTGGCCGGTTATTAAACCGACTCGGACCGACCTAATGGCCGGTCCGGTCCGGTTTTAATAACTATGCTGATTAGTACAAATTTGACATGTATCACCTATTTAGTTATAGTGGAAAAATTTCTTAATAAAAATAATGATATTTACAAAGTATCAAACTTAAATCTTATTTAAAGAAAATCGAACCACGTACAATTTGAACTCATTTTTTTTTTGTATATCTATGTTGGATGAAGCCTTTAGTAAAAGTGTAATTTTATTTCTTAACCTATAATAAATTAAGAGTAATTCTTAACTCTTGCGAACTTGAAATAAGAAAAATTATAACAAATTTCGCTCACTTAACTGTGAAACGAATGATGAGTTTAACCTAAATTTAAAAAAAAAAATAATGAATGTCAACTAGTTATAGTTACCTAGGCCTCATCCAGTATAATTAACCTACCATACTCATTTGATGCTCATCCCTAAATATATTGACTATTGAGTAGCAATAAAAGTTGTTGTCAAGGATTTTTTTTTTTTGGTCATCATTATTAAAATATATTTTTAATTCTTCCACTCACGACATTGGTATTATGTTAAAAAGAGATTAGTGTGACAACTTCGTTTTGTGTCATCATTAAAATATATTTTTAATTCTTTCAATGGCAACATTGGTATTTTGTTAAAAGAGATTTGTGTGACAACTTAGTGAAATGATATTGAAGCCATATTCAACGGTTATATTTGAGTCTTGAAACGGTAGGTATGTATTTGTTTCAGAATTCACCATTTCACACTCAGTTTGAAAAGCATGTATGAATTGCTTAGAAAAGAGAGACAATATTTTTTTTATCTTTTTGTTGGAAAAGAGAGACAATAATTTTGGTTCAAAAGAAAAAGAGAAACAATAGTTTCTGGACCCCAATTAAATAGTTTAGTGTTGATTTACACTTTGTGTTAGCGAGGGTCCATACTTCATAATCCACATGTGAAATTCTTTGTTCGTGGTTTTTCAATTTAAATAAAGAAAAGTTCATTTTCGGTATCTTAAATTCTTTTAAGCTTTAAATTTTAATGGTTTTATTTTGACATTTTAAACTTTTAAATATTAATCACAATTTTTTAACTCCTACAACAATATTAGTTTAATATGCAAAATACTAATTTAGATCAAGGGTTTTTTTTTCTAATGAATTAGGAATTTTGCTAATTGATTACATGACATTACGAGAGTTTTTCTTTTAATCCATATGATTTAGTTAGTATAATCTACTATACGTCTACTCCACGAACAAAAAATTTCACTATGTTAAATTAGAATTCATAACAAATAGATCTATCTCGCTCAGTTTACCACTAATGCATATATATCCCAAACCCTACATACACCAACAAATAAGCTAGGGCTATTTTATAATGATAAAAGCAATACAATCAATCTAATCCTTAATAGGAATTACTACAAAGTACAAACAGTTTCACAACACCACTCTTATAAGTTATAGGAAAAACCTCACACTACAATCCGAGATCCTCTCAAAGGCTCATCCATTTGGGTTTCACAACAACAACAACTTGAGTTTATTTCAAAGATTTACCACTAAGGGTTTTATAATACAGATTCTACAGTAGCCCTCTAAAGCAAAGTATAAATATGTAAAAAAATAAAGCTTTTATTTCAAGTTCATAGCTAAGCCTCTTATGAGATACACTTAAAGGTTCACTATTAAGGTTTTACAAAGCGAGGAGGATACTCAACTTCCTACATAGCAAGACAAATAGAAGAATATATATAGGAGAGTTTTTATCACAAAGATCAAAAGCATCAAGCTTAAAATGCACACAACAAAAATATTTCTTAATGAACCAAGTTTGGTTGGTCTAGTGGTTAGCTCACTAGGTCACTTAAGCAAATGTCGAGGGTTCGAATCCCGCCTTGTGTATGCAACAATTAATTGGTCAACGACAAACCCTTAAATGGAGCTCAGATCCGCGGATGATTAGGTTTTAGTCTATCAGATTGGGAGATATCTTGAACAACCAAAAAAAAATATTACTCAATGAAGTTCAGAGTTCTTGTTGTTGTTCACTTTTTCACTTTTTTGTCTTCAATAGCACTTGAGGTATTTATAATCTTCAAGAGAGCATTTGGACGTTGAAGATGAAAGATAATGAAAAGCTTGTCAAGTCTTGGAGCTTCCAACGAATATTTCCTCAAATAGTAGCTATGATGATTTTTCCATGAAATATGGAGCACTTTTGAAGCTTTGAAATGTTGAGAGAGCAATGAAGTAGATCACCATATCGAGCTTCATCTTCTTTGTCTGATTTTCTGGAGATTTCATGCCATAAGTAGAAGATGATAGTCCATGGCTTGTTTTATCTTTTTTCTTGACGTAACAAATTAAAGTTGTTTGTCACAATTAGGTATTTAAATGAGTAGGGTACTTGGTGATTTTGTCACTATCTATATTCGTTAATTCTATCCAATATTCATACCCTATCTGTATACGTACCTTATCTGATATCTGATGGGTACCCGAAATACCTAAAATATCCGAAAAAAATATAAATATAGGACATGATATCTTATTTTATAAATTTGATATATTGGGTACCTGATATCCAATACCCACCAACTAAAATAAATAAACAAAATTATGATTTATTTATGTTTTAAAATAAAAATAAATAAATACGAAATAACTAAAAAATGATTATATAAAATGTATATAATTAATTAAACTTAAATAATTATATATAAAAGACTAAATTGAATTTAAATATAAAAATTAAATAAGTAATAGGGTATCGGATATCGAATACTCTAACTATCCGTTCATTTCATATGAATATAAAGTATCCAGAGGTAATCCATATCAACCCAATATTCAAAAAATATTTAATTTTCACTACCCGTACTCTATTCAATATTCGTATCTGATGAATACCAGATAATTTTTTTATAGGGATATGGACAGGTACACTAATTATCATGGACGAGTATACTAATTACCCTAAAGAATTAGGGTCAGTTCGTTTGCGCTTATAATAAAATCAGAGTATAATTATAATTAAAGTTGATTATTTGTGTATTGGTGTTTGGATGAAAGTTGATTATTTGGTGTGAAATTATTGAAATGGGTATGTAATGATTGTGGTTGGTAGATAGAAGGGTAAGAAAATTGATAAATTGTATAGGGGTAGAAATGGAAGAAAAAGTTGAAAAAAGTAAGATGTGATTTGACTAATAATCAAAGTGTGTTTGGATGTGATTGTTGTTTTTAAAAAAATCAGATTTTGTCACTATTTGCCTTGAGAATCGTGAAAATATGATTATAATTATAGGCAACTTGTGAGATGTTTATTTCGTTTGGTCGACCATTCTATTTTTGCTTCCGAAATGGTGGACCAAAATGACTAAAGTGTAGTAAGCAAGCCCCGACATTCGGTGGACTATCAAAAAAATGGTCCAACGTTTGGCACAAGATGAGAGAGAATGTAAAAAAGCACTTCGGACCTGAAAAAAAAAATTTCAATGTGGCTCATTTCAGGTATTCGGTCGACCATTTTTTGCATCGGTGGACCGAACATCGAGCCTGATAGCATTCTCAGGTTGAAATTCGGTCGACCATTTTTTGAATCGGTGGACCAAATGTCGGGCCTGATATCATTCTCAGGTCGATATTCGGTCCACCATTGACGAAATTGGTCGACCATTTCAGGTAAATTACTATTTTAGCCTTGTGATGTGTGATTGAATGTATTAGAGTATAGGTAATTATAGGTATATATATAAGGGTATAAGTGTAATTGGGTGTGTTTGATTATAAAAAAATCAAGATTATAATTTGGTCAGAAAATAAACACAAATAAACATACTTATTACGATTATAATCAAAGCAGATTATAATAAGAGCGCAAACGAACTTGGCCTTAATCACAATAAAGTCATTTAATGCTTTTTCAATTTTTTTTCTTGCACACTTTATAAAAGGTATGGCCAAGTATGAGAAGAATGTGAAAGTTGTACTTGCAACCTAAATGTATGAAATGATATGACTAAAGTAAGGTTTCAATTTCATTTAAGTTTCAATCCAATGTAGGCTTTAAGTTTCACCAAAAAAAAAAATGAAGGCTTCAAGACTTATGGGCTAAGATACAAAGGGTAAAGGCCCATCAAATTTGCAACATAATGTCATACATATTATTATAGATTGGATTAAGCATTAGGCTAAAAACTAAGGCCTTGTTTGATTCTTAAAAACAATTTTTTTGTTTTAGAAAATAAAAAATAAAAAAAAAATTGTTTGATAACGTTGTTTTTCTATAGTATTCTTAAAAACTAAAAAAACACATTACTATTTCAAAGAATCAAAAACTCAAAACAATTTAAATATGTTCTCTTTTCGAATTCTCCAAAACTCTCAAAAAGGTAGAGAACACTTGTTTTCATTAATGGCAAAACTGTAAATATGTGAGTTAGATAATGTTCATGCTAATTGAGTATAATGTAATCTCCTATACTTATGTTCATGAAATTATGCCACACATATTTGTTTCCATGACCCTGTACCTCTTCAAATAGTCTCCTAAGCTTAAAAGAGATGACTTTATTTTATTTTTTTTATACAGTTGTTATTTAATATTTGAAAAAAATTATTATTTATTTCTTGAACCCACATCGGATTAATTAATTATTTTTTGAACCAAAATTTATCACTTAGTTATTAAGTTATCAATGATTTAGTTCGATCTTGAGTTACATTTGGGGATCCAAAAATAAAAATTCAGTATAAATTTAAAGACAAAAATATCAATTTAATAAAAATTAAGGGACTAAAAAGTATAAAATTAATTCAAATTTAGAAACAAATCATCAATGAGGACCAAAGTTATCAATTGAAATATTTTAGAGATCCAATCATATATTTCAGTGATTTAAGAATTGATTAGTTGACTAAATATAAATTTGAGGATCAAATAATATATTTTCTCTTAGTATTTTATTTAAATTAATTTTGAGTTAATTATAAACAATTCATTTTGTGTTTATATTCCAATCCTATACGAATATTAAATATGATTTATTTATTAAAAATTACGGCTCTAATAATTATAGTACGTTAACAAATATACTGAAATATATTTTATGAAAAAAACAATCAAACACGTTTCTTGTTTTTTGTTTTTCAAACCTATAATCTAAAAGTTAATTTCAAACAATATATTCTATTTTTTTTTTCAAATACGTTTTCAAAAATAAATTTATCAAACAAGCTTTTTAATTCTTTTCTTCGAAAGATATGTTCTAAAAAACAACGTAAAGAATTGTTTATAAAAACATAAAAGCAAAAACAAAATCAAATAGGCCCTAAATAATCCAACAAAATATATATGTGGCCTTTTTGGCATTATCAAAAACATGCATGAGAGGTTGGACCATCGGACCATTTTGGACTAGCAAGAATTGCTTTGCACATAATCCAAAGCGGTTTTTAAAAAATGGATAAATTACAAAAAAGGGCCATGTGGTTTGACCCATTTTCAGATAGGGTCCCGTGGTTTAAAAAGTGTCAAATAGGGGGCATGTGGTTTGCTCTGTTAACAAAAAGGGTCCTGAGTTACATTTCAGTCCAAAATTTAACGAAAATTTTGGCTAAAATATTGTTATAAGACCCTAATTATTAAACTTTATGCGTTTGACTCCCTATTTGATGAGAGAAGGACTTTGACACAAAAAATGAAAATTTTCATAGTAATAAATGAAATTTCACCCTTGAGTTTAGTTTCTTTTACATCTTAAATTATAGTTCACTCCCTAACAAGATTTCTTTTCTACACTTAAGTCTTTTTCTTATTATAACATGATCACTAGCAATAAAGAATGGGTGCGCGTCATTTACTCAAAAGATTAATAAAACACCAATAAAGGATTCATCCCAATAATAAGCGGCTTGGTATCACTTAGGGATGGCAACGGATGGATATCCGGTGGTTTTGCCACTATCCGTATCCATATCCGTTTATCCTATCCAATATCCGTACCCTATCCGTATCCGATAAATTAATATCCGTATCCGCACCCTATCCGATATCCGTTATCCGACAGATACCCGAAATATCCGAAATATCCTAAAAAATATGGATATAGGATAGGATATCCTTTTTTATAAATCGGATATATCGGGTACCCGATATCCATTATCCGCCAACTAATATAATTAAATGAAATTATTATTTATTTACATTTTAAATTTATTTTTTAAAATAAAAAATTAAATATAAATAACTAAAATATGATTCTTTAAAAAAATATATATGAATATAATTAATTAAATTTAAATATTTATATATAAAATGTTAAATTAAAAGTAAAATATAAAAATTAAATAAGTAATAGGGTATCGGATATCGGATACCCTAAATATCCGTTCATTTCGGACGGATATAGGGTATCCGAGGGCAATATCCGTATCCGTCCAATATCCGAAAAAAATTTAATTTTCACTATCCGTATCCGATATCCGGTATCCGTCGGATACCGGATATTTTTTCGGATGGATACGGACGGATATCCTAACTTAGGATATAAATTGCCATCCCTAGTATCACTAGCAAGGTCTCAGGTTCAAGATTTTAAGAATGTAATTATCTTTGTTTGGATTATCTTTGTTTGGAGATTCTCCTACCTTAGTTAAGTGTGTGATGCAGGTCGAATCTGAATTCATCAAAGAAAAACCTTAGGTATCAAGTTGACAACAAAAGAAAGATTGACTCCCAACATAGAGCGGGTAACTCGTTCTATGATCAAGCAAGCGAGGTTTGTCATATTTCTCTCATTTCAAATCCAAATACAAGTTCAAAACTATATGCTAACTCTTGAGGAGTTTTTTCTTTGCCCAATTAAAATTGTTAGTAAATGAGATTAAATCGCATCCCAAAATTATAGTTGGTGATACATCACTATTTGGGCGTACGCCTAAACAGCCCTCGCGAAGCGCCCTCGAGCCAATCGGGCGCCCTAAACACACTTAGGGGCGTTCATGATCCATCCTGGGTCATGGCGCCCGTCCCCCAAATGAAACGTGGCCACCCACGATCACCCTGCTCCGCAATCCACGTTACGAGAGATCGTGGGCTGCGAACCAACTCACCCACGATCTCCAGTCTCTAGGCGCCCGCCTACAGACACAACACGCAATCACCCACGATTGCCTTGTTCCGCAAATATCGGTCTCCACCATCTTCGCTGGTGGAGATCGTGTCCAACTACGTGGTCCGCCCCGCGCGCTGACCACCTCTCTCCTCCCTGCTCTATAAATAGAGCCCATTTCACCAGTTTAAGGTTAGCTACTTCTTACACTCTCAAATTCTCTTACTCTCTTATCACTCTCTTACTAACTTGAGCGTCGGAGTACACTTCGCAGGGCCCCCCTGTGAAGCTTTTGCAGGTCTTTGCTCAAGTCTTGGCTCTCGCAGCCCTCTCCGGTGAACTAGGTAAGTGCCAGTCATTTTCCAGTTTATCATTGGCGCCGTCCGTGGGGAACCCACCTCCTCACCTGCTGAACTTTACGGGCTCTCACGCTCGCCCTCTGTTGCTTTTTTCTTTGCAAAAGCTAACTCACCAACGTTTACCTTGTTAAACTAGGTGATCTCTACTTTTCTATGGCTCACAGCGACTCCCCTCGCGATCCGCTCTTGGACGAACCCTCTGATTCCCAGGAGCACGCCCTAGGCTCCCAGGAGAATCAGGAGCAAGAGGAACATCGAGAAGAGGGAGCGCCCTCTCGGGTTGCACCACCATCCGATATGGGCGCGACGGGCCAGACCTTCCAGGCCATGGACATTATGGCAATCTTTCGTAGAATGATGAGGGAGCAGACAGAATCCCTACGTCGTGAATTCTAGAGCCTGTCGGTTCACAGCACTCCCCAGGGGTCGAACCCCGGCCGCCGTAACACCACGGCCGCCTCGGCCCAAGAAAACGCACCTGCTGCTGGTTTCGAAGACGAGCCGGGCACCTTCATCCCCCAGAAGGGACCGTTCGCCGTATCCATCCAGCGCGATATCGTACCTCAGGGCTTTAAGATGCCCGTAAAGATGGTACCCTACGAGCCAACTGCAGACCCAAATCTGCACTTGAAGGCGTTCCATGCAAACGTCCAACTGGCATCACTCACTGAAGGGAAGAAGTGCAAGCTCTTTCCTACCACTCTCGGTCCAGAGGGACTTCACTGGTACGCCCGCCTACCGGATTACTCCATCCATAACTTCGATGAGCTGGAGGCCGCCTTCCTGAAGCGCTTCGCCACCAGTATCGTGTACAAGAAACCCTCCACGGTCATGGCAGACCTTATTCAGGGCTCCAGCGAGAGCCTCCGGGATTTCCTTAAGCGCTTCTCTGAGCGCTGCCACGAGGTGGAGGACTTAGAGGACAACGTGGCCATCCACGCTTTCAAGCAGGGCTTACGCCCGGGCAACGTGTCAAACGAGTTGGCGCTCGCCAACCCCAAAACCCTGGACGCGCTGTTGAAACAGGTTCGGGATTTCATTCTGAAGGAGGACAACCAGGTTGCCTCCAAAAGTCGCTTCAGCAAGCTGAAGGATATGCAAAACGCCCAGACAAGCACCCGAGCTCAGCCCGCCAATGGGAATGGCAATGGGAGGTGGAAGAGGCACGACCGCTCTTCCAACTCTTCTCCAGGGGCCCAGCGCACGCCCTTCACGGGCAAGTTCCCGACATACCACATCCTGACAGTCTCCAGGTCAGAGATCCTGCGCGCCTGCGGATCCCTTGAGTTCTTTCCGGTAGCCCGACCCCTCCCGGTAAAGACCGGCCGCCCACGGGACACAAGCAAACATTGCCGTTATCACAACGGCTATGGCCACACTACAGATGAGTGTATCTCTCTGAAGGATGCAATCGAGCAGCTAATCTGGGACGGCCATCTGGCCGAGTACAAACAGAAAAAGCGACCGGAGTCTGATGGGGACGCCTCCCATCAGAAGAACAGGAAGGTCGCTGAGGGCGGAAGTGGCGGCTCGAAGCATTCTGAGGCGCCCGTCCGCAACGTCGTGAACACCATCTCTGGGGGAATCCACATGCACAAGACCCCCCACAACCGGAAGCAAATCATGCGCTCCATCATGTGCATGCATTATACGAGCATCAAGCGCTCACACGAAGACATCCACGCGCCTATCACTTTCACCCACGACGAGCTCAAGCCCGTGGAATATGACGAGCCTATGGTTATAACGGCGCGCATAGGCGAGATCGACGTACGGCACGTGATGGTAGATCAGGGATCCTCCTCGGACATCCTCTACTTTCACGCCTTCGAGCACCTGGGCATCCCGCTAAGCGCCCTGAAGCCTTTCAACGAGCCTTTGATCGGCTTCGCTGGGACAAGGACGCCCGCCGAAGGGGTTCTCGAAACCAAGCTCACCCTCGAGGGTGATGGCGACCCGCCCAGGACGGCAGCTACGTACGCCAGTTTCATCGTTGTAGCCGCTCCTTCAGCATACAACGCAATCCTCGGGCGCTCCAGTCTCAACGCTTTCAGAGCAGTGATCTCCACTGCCCACCTACTCATGAAATTCCCTACACGTTGGGGAACTGCGAGTATAAGGGGAGATCAACTCGAAGGTCGCCGCTGCTATGCCACAAGCCTGGCTCGCGTGATGATCGATCCCGGGTATCAGACCCGCCGACTAATGGAAGGGGTTCCAGACTCCCCTCCCCCGGAGCCCGCCGGGGAGGACACAGACATGGGCACGTCAGAGATCACAGACCTCCGCGACGAGGTATCCCACACCAGTGGCTGACGCTCCTTCACTTAGCAACTACTTCTAGTGGGTGGATTAGCCGCCCGGCCTTAAGATTAGTTGTTTTTCATTTTCATGTCTATGTTTATTTCCCTTTCCTACAAAATGCTTAAGGCCCCCCTTATGCCATTCTAAATGTACGCTCCGACCTACACATGGCGGACGCCCATTTTATTACATTAATGAAGTCATTTATTCAATGAACACATTTTTCTTTACAAGATCTCTTTACTTATATGCATTTTATGTCGTACTAGGTCGAGGGCGCACGCCCCAAACCTTCGGACACACTCGTCCAAATTCACTTCCCCGGGCACCCGGAGCGAACAGTGAGCATCTCTGCGGATCTACCCGCCCAAGAACAAGCCAGGCTATCTGACTTTCTGCTCGCAAACGGCGACATTTTTGCATGGTCCGCATCGGACATGCCCGGCGTCGACCCCCAGTTGGTCATGCACTCTCTCGATGTTGACGACCGCCCAGGAGTCTTTCAGAAGAAGCGCGTCCTGGGGCTAGAGCGGCAGCTCGCCGCCAAAGAAGAAGTGAACAAATTACTGGCGGCCGGGTTCATCCGGGAAACCAAGTACCCCACCTGGCTGTCCAACGTCGTCCTTGTCCCCAAGCCCAACGGCAAATGGCGGATGTGCGTGGATTTCACGGACCTCAACAAGGCGACCCCCAAGGACCTTCACCCGCTCCCCAACATCGATAAGTTGGTGGACAACACCTGCGGGTACGCCACCTTGAGCTTCCTTGATGCTTTTTCGGGATACAATCAGATCAAGATGAATCCCAAGGACGTCGACAAGACGGCCTTCATCACTGAACAGGGCATCTACTGTTACAACGTCATGCCCTTTGGCCTGAAGAACGCGGGCGCCACATACCAGCGTATGATGGACAGGTTCTTCCAAGACAACATTGGAAAAAACATCGAAGTCTACGTTGACGACATGGTAGTCAAAACGAAGGCTGGTGGCGACCACCTCGATGACCTACAGGAGATCTTCCAGATTCTCCGCCATTATCGATTGCGACTCAACCCCGCCAAGTGCGCTTTCGGGGTCGCCGGGGGAAAATTCTTAGGCTTCATGATCTCCCAACGAGGGATAGAGGCCAACCCGGACCAGTGCCAGGCCATTATCGACATGGCGTCCCCAAAGACGCTAAAAGAGGTACAACGCCTCAATGGGCGTATAGCGGCGCTCCACCGCTTTTTGGCAAGATCGGGCGACCGGTGCCTACCCTTCTTTAAAACCCTTAAAGGAGGGAAGAACTTCACATGGACGGCCGAGTGTGAAGAGGCGTTCCAGCAACTGAAGGCGTACCTGAGCAGGCCGCCTATTCTCACCACTCCTTTGCCCGGCAAGCCTATCTACGTTTACTTGGCTGCAACCGATGTGGCAGTCAGCTCCGTCCTGATCATCGAGGAAAAGGATGAGCAGCGCCCCATTTACTTTTCAAGCAAAGTCCTCACGGGCGCCGAGACGCGATATCACCTACTCGAAAAGCTCGTGTACGCCCTCCTTGTTTCCACAAGGAAACTGCGACCATATTACCAACAGTATGTGATCATCGTTGGGTGAACTCTTCGGTTTCCTCTCTTCTCTCTCCTCAAATCGCTGGAATGTGTAAAAGTACAAAAGACACAACCTTTGGTCCTTTTATACCCTTGCGAACGCGGCATACGAGGCGTTTTTTGTTTTTCAAATTTCTGCCTCCCGGGTAGCGACACGTGTCTCTGACAAGACAACCCTACCTACCACTTGCCCGCCCGCCATGATCCCCTGACTTTCCACTTTCCCGTGGAAGGCCGCCGTTCCTACTATTTCCTCTGCGTGGGGGACAAGTACTCCTGCACATTTTTGGGCGTCCGCCAGTAGACGCTCTTTCACTGACCAAACACGGGCCCCATCGCACGCCTTAAGGAACACTATGGCGAACGCGCCCGCAGACTTCTTTAAGGAGGGACTTGTGATACATCACTATTTGGGCGTACGCCTAAACAGCCCTCGCGAAGCGCCCTCGAGCCAATCGGGCGCCCTAAACACACTTAGGGGCGTTCATGATCCATCCTGGGTCATGGCGCCCGTCCCCCAAATGACACGTGGCCACCCACGATCACCCTGCTCCGCAATCCACGTTACGAGAGATCGTGGGCTGCGAACCAGCTCACCCACGATCTCCAGTCTCTAGGCGCCCGCCTACAGACACAACACGCAATCACCCACGATTGCCTTGTTCCGCAAATATCGGTCTCCACCATCTTCGCTGGTGGAGATTGTGTCCAACTACGTGGTCCGCCCCGCGCGCTGACCACCTCTCTCCTCCCTGCTCTATAAATAGAGCCCATTTCACCAGTTCAAGGTTAGCTACTTCTTACACTCTCAAATTCTCTTACTCTCTTATCACTCTCTTACTAACTTGAGCGTCGGAGTACACTTCGCAGGGCCCCCCTGTGAAGCTTTTGCAGGTCTTTGCTCAAGTCTTGGCTCTCGCAGCCCTCTCCGGTGAACTAGGTAAGTGCCAGTCATTTTCCAGTTTATCAGTTGGGATCAATTTAAAAATTGTGAAAATATGTATGACCAATTTGAAATCCACCCTATACATAAAGCACCAATTTGAAATTTGGCCAAAATATTTTGACGGGTGAATAAAAGGCTACTCAAAGACCACCGACACAATTCTAATTTATACACTTTATATATGTGCAATTCCACCTCATTGTTAAATGTTAATTAGTCATATAACCATCCACCTGAATCAATATGCATGGAAATTCCTTGGGACCTTTTTTCTTTTGTCAAAAGGAAACAAATAAAAGTTTCGGTTATATATATATATATATATATATATATACGTTCAATAATTACTTTTCAGTAAAATAATTTAAAAATGATGTTATATATTCATAAAATGTGGAACAAGGAAACATAGATGACCATTCACCGCCAGGATTAAAGAAAGTAAAGAAAAACATTTTCTGTTTTCTTTTTAATAAATGAGTTAAATAGTTACTAACAAAGCATTAGATTTGGCCTTAGATTTTCTCTACATTAACAAAGGTATCTAGATTTAATACCCGGGTGTCTTACACACATATGTGAAAAAAGAAGAAGCAGATTTTGGATATGACTCTGGGATATTCTATTAGTCCAGTTCCAAAATCATATTATTGAGAAAAAAGTATTTTGGATATTCTTCTCTAAGTATGGGATTAGTTTTAGTTATACTTCTAAAAATTTTTTTAGGTCAATTGTACTCTTAATATTTTATATTTGAGTCAATGTACCTCAAATTGAGAGTATAATTGACAAAAAAATAAAAGTTTGGGGATATATTGTCCAAAAATATTGAAAGTATAACTGAAATTGACTTCATACTTTGAGGATACCATAAGTACTTTTTCCTATTATATATTACATAACATATTATTTAATATTTTTTTGAAGAATAAAGGAGATTATTATAGGAAAAAATCTTCACACTATTTATTTATTTTAATATTAAAATTTAAAAATAAAAATTATTTTAGATGTTTAATATTTCTTATATTTTTTAAAATATGATGTTTATTATTATTTTTAAAAAGCTTAAAAGTAGTATAATGGGCGTGCAAAGATCACTGTTGAATTAGAGGCTAAATTTTGATCATTAATATTTAGTTTTAAATTCTATTTTTGTTCTCAATATTTTTTTTTGTTCCAGTTTGGTCTAAAAGTTATATTTTAATCCTTAATATTGGTCCCTAACTATTGAGTGTAGTCATATCTCTCTCGTTCCAAGTCCGAATGTGATAAAATCATATCTAAGGTTACTCTTGATGTGTTCTTCTTTTTCCTAGTTTGGGTTGTCGACAAACAAGATCGAATCGAGCCTGAGATCGGGTTCAAAAGTGGGTTACTCATTTCATGAAATTGGCCATATATATCTTGTTTCCGATATGAATGCGATGAAATTAGAGTTACGGATTACTCTTAACGAGTTTTTTCTTATGTCCAGTTGGATGCATCGACAAATGAGTCAAATTGTACTTTGGATGTAGGTTTTGTCAAAATATCAATATCAACTTTTGGAGTTGGCCTCGTTTACCAATAGCTCCAAATGATTAAATAAAAACTTTATCAAAAGTAACTTGTACTTCCAATTTCATTGAATTCAAGCTTAAAATGAGATAGATGTCACTAATTTCATGAAACAAGTTACTCACTTTCGAGTCCGATTTGATCTTGTTTGTCAACAATCCTAGCTAGGTAAAGAAAGAACTCATTAGAGTAATATATATGTACAACTATGATTTCGTCGTATTTAGATTTGAAATGAGAAAAATATTATAATTGTTCTAGGAGTGGGTAGGTTCGAGCTTGGAGGTTCAGGGAAAAACAAGAAAAATATAGTAAAATAATAATATTAGAGAAAATAATAGGGAACAATCCCTATGATGATCTTAATAGGGGAGAAGTAAAACATTTAAGTAAGAAATAAGTCAGACAAAAAGACTTAAAATATAATAAAATAAAGTATGTTCTAAAGAGCTCAAGGAGAATAGTGATTCTTTCTAATGTTTTAGATTAATCGTCTTCAATTGGCACTCCAACGTCTCCCGCCTTTCATTATATAGCATTATGTGATATTAAAATTATTTATTCTATTCCAACGACCATATATGTCATAATACCATAATAATGCATATGAATGTATACAAATGACTCATAATGCCTCCTAATTATCTATGCAACGTGAGAAGAGAAGAAGGTGAAGGAATATGACACGTAAGCTAAAATAACATTTTGGTCCTTAACTAGTTTACTTCCTTTCATAATAACCTCTATTTACTGATAAGGCTAAGAGATGACAGGGTTTGAGCTCAATAGAACATTACTATATTTACTAAAGATAAGTCCTTACCTTATTTACTTAAATTGATCGTGACTAAACACAAAGGAGCCTTTACTTCAATCATACTAAGCCACACCCTAGAACTGATCCTGGGTAAGGAGGGAGGGGTCTCCCTTTCTTCACAACATTCTCAACCTTGTCTGAGTAAGGACATTGCGGAGTGCACTTAGTTTATTGCCCAAGAGACGGATTCATTAGATACCTTATATTAATTAATTAACTATAAAAATATAGCCATGTAGGAACAATCATATTAAGTAGTAAAGAAACAAAAAAAAAAAAGAACTTTTGAGAAATATTAAGATTTAAAACAAAACTAAAAAAATATTGGGAATCAAAATAGAGTTTAGAGTAAATATTACTAAGGACCAAAATGAGATTTTGACCAAAATTTTATAATCATTCGAAGGAGTTGGTAGATGGTGATGTGAAAATCAGAAAATGAGATATATTCTTCCTCTATTAACAAGGGATGTTTGACGAATATTAATTACTTAATCACAAGAGAGAAGAATGAGGATGAGATATATCATTCTTGCCGGTAATTAAGAGCAAAGAATGTATACGATGATGACGAACATTATTTAAGTATAAGAAAATAGAAATATTCACCAAGAATTAATGTAATTGTTTAATTATTTACTTTAAGCAGCACAATATTTATGCCTCGTGGGATGTGTAAAAGACAAACGTACGTATTGTTTCCCTTAAAGAAGAATATTTTCTTTTTTGAAAAAAAAGCATTAAAGTTGTAAAAGCAAATGCTTCCATTTGGTTAAAGAATAATATCATTCACGGTGTGAGATTTTTAGTTTTATAATTATACTACTTTAATTTGTATGGCAATTAAAAAACTTCGAGGGTTGTTAGAACTTAAACATCTATTTTTTTTACGTAATCGAAAACATATAGTGAAGTGGGATGATTATGACTAATTAAGAAATTTTTCTAAAAGAAATTTGTTTAATTAAAGCATAGTTTAGTAGAAGGTTAATTGTTAGAACATATACACGTTATCTATTTGTCTCGAAATTTAAAGAAATATTTTTTCTTCTTTATGAAAAAAGAAATTAAAATAAATTTATTATTGTAAAATTTACTTTTATTTATTTTCCATACATAACTATCCAAAATTTATATAATAAAAAAAATAAATCATAAATTAATGAAAGACATTATTGAATTATTCTAACATATATATAATATTTAATTTTTATCATTAGAATCCTTCAATTCATTTATATATAAAGAATTAGAGTTTAACCATTATATACATATATATATATATATATATAAATTGAATAGAAGCACCTTTTTCGTTCCTAAATTTTATATAAAATCATAATTTTCGTCTCTAATGTTTTCTTGTTGTCAATTTTGTCCTGAAAATTTTATATTTTTATTATTTACTCTTAATTTAACCAAATACTAACGATTCTACGTGACTAATGACATATAATGTAAAATTGATAAAAAATAAACTCAAATCTTAGATTAGATTGAAAAACACGATGAAGTTGTCGTTAATTTATTTAAAGAAGTTAGTCAATGAATAAAATTGACGAAAATATGAAATATTTATTGGAGAAAAAATTGACAGCAAAAAAATATCGAGGAGAAAATTAAAAGTTGATATAAATTAAAGAATCAACTAACAATTTGGTCTTTGAAAGATCACGAAATTGACAACTCGGTCCTTGAAAAATTTAAATACAAATTTAGTCATTGAAAGATCAAAATTGTATACATTTTAATTAGTCTCCGAAATGTCAAAATAATATATTATTTAGTCAATAAAAATGATTAATTAATATAAATTTTGATCTTTCAGAGACTAATTGTACATTTTAATATTCAAGTACTGAGTCGTCAACTCAAAAATTTTTCAGGGACTAAATTATTAGTTTACTCTAAATTAAATTTAGAGACTAAAATATGCTCTTACCAATAAATTAATATCATACAAGTTTAATACTTTATTATTTAGACCCAAACTAAGATCTAATATTCTTTTTGGATAAATCTTCATATCGAACTATATAGCTATTCCCCTTTTATCTAAACCCAAATTCAAACCTATATAAAGTCACGGCATTGAATTTAGGAATTTTGATGCTTTTATCTAAGATGCTCAATGAGTGAGGTCATTCATTTATATCCTTAATCCATAAAGTGACCAGTTGATAAAAGAAAATTTGATGAACTAAGAAAAAGTGAAAGAGAATATCTAGTAAATAGAAAAATAAAAGGTGAATGATAGGGAGTAGCAAAAGTGTAAAAATGACCAAAAATAAGTTTAGAAAGAAACGATGGATATTAGAAAAGTAATTATTTGAAACATAGTTATAACTTCATCGATCTGAGGACCAAAGTTAAACATAACTTCGTTTTAGATCTCTTTAATCATGTAATTTTTTCTTCCTTTAGTTCACTTTTTGCACTATATACTCAAATTTAAAGTTATAAAGTCGTGTTTGGTAGAATAATTGTGTAGCAATTATTTTGTATATTTAAAGAGTTACAGTTAACTCTCTTTATAAAGCATCTCCAAGAAAAAATATGATTCGCAGAATAGTTGTGATTATTCTAGGTTTATAATTGGCAAGAAGTAACTAATTAAAATAATTTTTACGCAATAAAAAAATTGACAAAAAAAATTTGATAATGCATTTGAAATTCTCGTATTTACTCCAAGTCTAAATACTTGCAAAGGTTAGTTTAATCGTAAAGAGAGACTTCCTTCAATGATATTCTAACGCCCAAGTGAATGTCTATTATATGAGGATATATATATATATAGGAGAAATAAATGAATATTAGAGTTAGATCGAACTTGTTATATATATATATATAAAATATAAAAGACTTTTGAAGGTTATGTGGAAAATTCAAAAACAAAAAAGTATAAAATTTAGAGACCAAATCATCATTAGGGATCAAATTATTGACGACTATAATAATTCAAAGACTGAGTAGTATATTTTTTTCAAGAACTGATTAATTAATTCAGTAGTTTCATGGGCCAAATAGCAAATTTTCTCTTCCTGGAAAGTAACATGACAAAGAAAGGAATAGGCAAATTATATATAAGTAGGGTGTAAGGGAGAAGCAAATACAACTAGTTATATATAAGAAGTGGCACACCCACCACTTCAAAAAACAAAAGATTATTCCACAAATATGAGAGTTTCCTCCTTTGTTAACGTTCTCTTTCTTCTCTCTTCATCCCTACTTCTTACCACCACATTGCAGCAACCTACCCATGGTGCAAAAAAGGCAAGCAAAACTTAATTATATATATGCATCTAACTATATATTTTCCATTAATTTTAGTTCTTGTAATTGATCACTTCATCATAATTTTCATTAATTATCATATATATTTGTTTTCCTTCTTAATTACCTTAATTACCTATCTATATATGTCAATTGCAGCCTTACATTGTGTACTTGGGAGGACACTCTCATGGCCGAAACCCTTCCTCTGCTGATATGCAAACTGCCACAGACTCCCATTATGATTTACTCACTTCAGTCTTAGGAAGGTGAAGAATTAATTATGGCTAAATTGCTATTAGACTCCCTGAATTTTAGGTTAGGGGCAGAAAATATCATTAAATTTTAAAACTTGACCGGCAAACCCATTGAGTTTTAAACTTTGCTCATTTAGGACCCTTGAGTTTTAAAATTTGACAAACAAACTCTCTGAGCTTTCAACTTTATTCACTTAAGAGCCTTGAGTTTTTTTTTTTCAAAGAAAATGAGACTATTTAAGGGTCTTAAGTGAGCAAAGTTAAAAGTTCAGGGAGTCTGTCTATCAAATTTTAAAACTCAGAGGTATTTTCTGCCCCTAACTTAAAACTCAGGGGGTCTTAGTGCAATTTAGTCATAAATTACTAACCAATAATTTGATCCTTGAAAGATCACCAAGTTGACAATTCAATCCTTAAAAGATTGAAATACACAGTTTAATCTCTGAAAGAGATGAATTGTCAACTCAATGATTTTTCAAAGAACGAATCATTAATTTACTCTTATTTTAATAAGTGGTTTTTGGGGAAGAAGAATCTGATGAGCTATATGGCTAAACTGTGTATGGGTTTTATTTACACAGCCATGAGAAGGCCAAGGAAGCTATCTTCTACTCTTACAATAAACACATCAATGGCTTCGCTGCCTTACTTGCAGAGGAAGAAGCTGCTGAGATCAAAAGTGAGAGAATCACTAATTAACTAGCCTCCTTTATATATCTGTTTATATATCTGTTTGATATATAAACTTCACTGTTTCTTCACTCTAGAGATCCATTATATATCTGTTTATATGATAATTATACAATAAAATTTATGGGTGCAGAAAATGAGAATGTAGTGTCGGTATTCTTGAGCAAAGTACACAGCCTGCAAACCACAAGGTCATGGGAATTTCTTGGGCTAGAAGGTCATGATGTTCATGGAATACTAGGAGGTGGTAATACTCAAAACTCTGCGTGGAGAAAGACAAGATTTGGTGAAAATATCATCATTGCTAACATTGATACCGGTAAGTGAAAATTAAGAGTAAGCTAACAATTTGATTCTTGAAAGATTATTGAGTTGACAACTTAGTCTCTGAAAACTTAAAATGGACAGTTTAATTCCTGAAAGATCAAAACGTACAGTATACTAATTAGTCTTTTCTATAGACTAAATAATATATCGTTTTAATCATTCAGAGATTAAAAAATATATCGTTTTCAAAGACTAAATGTGTATTTTACTATTTCAGGGACTGAGTTGTTAGCTCAGTGATCTTTCATTGACCAAATTGTTAGTTTACTTGGAAATTAATTAGCTTAGAATAAACTAATAATTCAGTCTCTGAAAGATTATTGAGTTGACAACTTAGTTCCAAAAAATTAAAATACTCAGTTTAGTCTCTAAAATATCAAAATAATATATTTATTAGTCCTTTTTTTGGACTTATTAAATACTATGCTAGTTTAATTTTTCAAAAGTTAAAGAGTATATCATTTTAGTCCTTCAAAGATTAAACTGTATATTTTAATGTCAGAAGCTGAATTGTTAACTCAGTGATTTTTTAAGGATCAAATTATTAGTTTACTCAAATTAATAACTTGTTTCTTGTTCATTATTTTCTCTATACTTTAATTTCATTCCTTATTTAATTATTCACACGTTTTTGTTCTTAATTATTGTATAATATGAAATTATGGATGCAAACAACTTTTCTTTTTGGGTCATGGACTAACTTTTGTGGTTGATTAATGATTTAATGCTCTATTATTTATGATGGGGTCCATTTGGTTATTGGTAATTTGGTATGTGTTTCAACAGAGTTTGAATGTTTTTGTGTCCTTTTATGATTACAAGAAAACTATATTTATTTTGTCAAAAGTAGTTGCAGCATATCTTTTGTCTTTACTACTTTTTCTTTTTTCATGTTCTGACTGTCACACGGGCCATAAGATGATATAATAAATTTATCTTATAAAAAATAGTAATAGAGAACTTATTTTTAAGATTTAAGTTTAATTAAATTTATTTAATCTAACTTTAAAATATTTTTTTTCATTTCTAATAATTTTATATTGATAAAATGATCATTTAACTTTTCTTTTTTATAGAATATATCAGTATAACAAATGTCTTTAAATTAAAAGACAAACCTAAAAGAAAATGGTATCTAGGGCAATTTTCCTTTCAAATCTTATAGGCTTAAGTGCAATTTTGGTCCCCTAACTTTTGCAAAGGTCTCAATTTGGTCCCCTAACTTTTTTTGTTGCAATTTTGGTCCCTTCACTTTCGCAAAGGTCTCAATTTGGCCCCCTAAATTTTTTTGTTGCAATTTTGGTCTCTTAACTTTCGTAAAGGTCTCAATTTGGTCCCCTAACTTTCGCAAAGGTCTCAATTTGGTCCCATAACTTTTTTTGTTACAATTTTGGTCCCCTAACTCTTGAAAACGTCTCACTATTAGTCCAAAGTGCACTTCCAAGTCATGAAAACGTCTCCGCAAAATGGTCCTTTTTTAATCCACTTCACTAATATTTATCACATCATCAACCAACTCAGCCTTTAGATCGGCACTAACGGCAGATAATGGATGGAAAAAGTGCACTTGGGACCAACAGTGAGACGCTTTCAAAAGTTAGGGGACCAAAATTGCAACAAAAAAAGTTAGGGGACCAAATTGAGACCTTTACGAAAGTTAAGGGACTAAAATTGCACTTAAACCAATCTTATATCGAATTATTGAGTGACAAAGCTTAAAACAAAAGCACTTTATGCTTTAATGCTTTTACTTTCCTATCAAACAGAAGTGCAATTACATACACACACATACACACATAGTTCAATAACATCAATTATTCGCACTTTTTTTTCCCAAATATAAAATAAAGTTTTGAAGTTACTGGTTTACATACCATATTTAATTTATCTAAGATTTTTCAAGAGTTAGAGACTATTCTTTACTTGTTATGTTTGGTAGTTAATGATAATGTGGTGACCGGGGTGTTTTTAATGATAATTTGGTGTGGGTGTTTGTGTAATTGAAAATAATGTGGGATGTTGTTAAATGGAAAATGTTATAAAAAACCCAGTTGATTTAACAACCCCGCTTCTAACCATCGCCAAATCATCTCATCAATGGGTTAAAGTATTATTTTAGTCTTTCATTGCTTAAAGTTTTGTTTTGGTACTTCAAGTTTTTTTCGTTCAATTTTGGTTCATTATGTTTGCTCAAGGTTCCACTTTGATTCCTCAAGTTTTTTTTTGTTTCATTCTGGTTCTACATGTTTGCTCAAAGTTTCGTTTTGGTCCCTCAACTTTCCAAAAAGTTCCGCCGTTAATCCCTGACTCTTTTTCCATCCACTTTTTCCGTTAAAAGAAAGGAAAAAACTAACTTCCATCTGCCAACAATTTCACTCTTTTGCATTAAGGTCCTTCCCTTTTTTGTGAAAGAGAAAATTGTTGGGAGATGAAAGTTAATTTTTTTTTAACAGAAAAAGTGGATGAAAATGAGTCAGAGACTAACAGTGAAACTTCTTAAAAACTTGACGGACCAAAACAGAATGAAAAAAAACTTGAGAGACTAAAATAAAACTTTCAACAAACATGAGGGACTAAACGAAACGAGGAAAAAATTTAAGGGACCAAAATGTAACATTAAACAAATATGAAAGACCAAAATAAAACTTTGGCCATTTCAATAACATTGGAGTGATGAGAGATAAAATTTGAAAATGTTGAATGTTGATGCTATCTAATGCTCCTTGTTAAATAGGTGTTTGGCCTGAACATCCTAGCTTTACCGACGGTGGATATGGTCCTATCCCTCCCAAATGGCGTGGTATATGCCAAGTCAACAAAATGCCCACTTCCAACCAAACCCTTTGCAACAGGTTCATTTTTGTTTGGAGTAAATTAGTAATTTGTTTCTTTTGAAAGATCGCCGAGTTAATAATTTGTTTTCTAAAGATATACTCTGATCTTAGTAAATTATTAGGGTCTAATTTACCTAAACTTTTTTCTAAAAAAAAAACTTATAAAAGATAATGAAATAACAATTTTTGATGTATGACTTTTGGACTTTTTGATAGTTGGTCTTCCACTATCTCAAAATTAAATATTTCAGTACAATTTTGAGAAAACTTATTATTTGATTCTTAAATTTACATAGAGTCAACTAATCTGTCTTTGAATAATCGAAATACACGATTTGGTCTCTGAAATACTTAAATTATCAACTATTTAGTCCCTGGATTAAAATTAATTTTATACTTTTGGGTCATAGAGATTGTACTGAATTAGTATTAGTTGGTCCTTAAATTTGAACTAATTTTATACTTTCTAATCCTTGAATTTTTACTAAACTAATACTATTTTATCTCTAAAATTGAACTAACTCTACATTTTTTGGTTCGTGAATTTGTAGTAAATTTATTCTATTTGGTCCCTGAATTTGACTCAAAGACCAAATTATTGACAATTACAATAATTCAGGGACTGAGTAGTATATTTTAATTATTTAAAAATTAATTATTTGACTCAATATAAATTTAAGGACCGTACTGATAAGTTAACGTATGATATATTAGTTAATTTTTGTACATGCACACATGAACCAGGAAGCTGATAGGAGCAAGAATCTTCCACCAAGGTTACGAGGCCCAAATTGGTAAAATTAGTCCAGATCATCACAACAACGCACGTGACCTCGTAGGCCACGGCACGCACACACTAGCCATTGCTGGGGGCAATTTCGTCCGAAACGCAAGTTTTATTGGTAATGCTAACGGCACTGCGAAAGGTGGGTCCCCTAGGGCACGTGTCGTCGCTTACAAGACTTGTTGGGACCCACTTGACGAAAACGGTTGTGTAGAATCTGACATAATCTCTGCATTCGATAACGCCATTAATGACGGCGTTCATGTTATCTCTATCTCACTTAACGGCCACCAACGGTAAGAAATATCTCATTCCAAATTAAAATATAAAAACCCATTTAACTAAATGCTATGAAAAAAAAAGAGATTAATTCTTTATAAGAATACCAAACAAATCCAAACAAAATAAAAAGTAAAAGTATTATTGGTCCCTTTAAAATATGCAGTCATTTTCAGTTGTATCGTTAACTTTTTCTTTTCGGTCAATTGTATCCTCAAAGTATAGGGTCAGTTTTAGTTTTACTCCCAAAGTTTTTTTTGTAGGTAATTATACCTCAAATGTTTTACATTTGAGTCAATTGTACCCTCAAATGTCCCCCAATTTAAAGGTACAATTTAAATGACACAAAAAAAAATATTAAGGGTACTATTGATACAAAAAAATGAGTAAACTACTAAATTGGTCCCTGGATTATTGACTCGCTGACAGATTGGTCCCCAAATTTAGGAAATAAACAAATAGGTCCCTGAATTTTCCTAACATTTGTCAAATAGGTCCTTTTGTGCATGTTATTCGGGGACCTATTTGACTAACGTTAGAAAAATTCGGGGACCAATTTGACTCGTTAGAAAAATTCGGGGACCTATTTGTCAATTTCCTAAATTCGGGGACCAATCTGTCTGCGAGCCAATAATCCAGGGACCAATTTGGTAGTTTACTAAAAAAAATTGAGATATAATTGACTAAAAAAAACATTAGAGGTATAAGTGAAACTAATATCATATTTTGGTGGTATAATTGACTAAAATAAAATTTTACAGGTGCAATTGAAAATGATTGTATACTTTAGAAGTACCCAGAATACTTTTATGAAAAAAAAAAAAAGAAAAATTAATATCGGTATGATTTTTTATCATTTAAATATATTAATTATACAGGTATCCTGAAGATCTGTTAACGGACGGTATCTCTATTGGGGCGTTTCATGCCGTTTCGAAAGGTATTGTTGTCGTTTGTTCTGCAGGGAATGAAGGACCTGAGGCTGGAACTGTTAAGAATGTTGCACCTTGGTCGTTTACTATTGCTGCTAGCTCTATTGATAGGAAGATTACTAATAATATCACTCTTGGTAATGGACAAGTCATTGAGGTATCAATTTCATCCTTATCACTTATTGTGTGTTTTTTTTTTATAGAGAAAATGTTTTATATCTTTAAATTTAGAGTAAATTAATAATTTAGTCTTTAAAAAATTTATTGAGTTGACAAATTGGTTCTTAGTCCTTATCACTATGAAATATCAAATGGTATCTTTGTTAGTCATTTTTCATAAATTAATAGTATACCGTTTGAATCTTTTAAAGGTCAAATTATTAATTTACTCTTAAATTTATCCAAAACTACAAATTGATCATTGAAAATACATTTTTTTGTCACTATATTTTTTTTTACAAATTCAATTATTTAATTTTCACAAATAAAGAAAATTAAGAATAAAAAAGTATATTTTTAATATATAATTGTTTTTTAAGATTAAATTATTTTTTAATTAATAAAATTATATTTTAATATTTTAATCATTATTTCAATAGAACACTCTACGATGCTTAAATATTGAAAACATTTTTCTTTTGGTTATTGGTTTGTTTCTTACAAACTTCAACTATTAAAAATCTATCAAACATTATATGATGAACTAAATAATTTGATGTTTGTAAAAACTAGTGAGAGATAAAAAAAAATGTATTTCTAACATAGGATTACTATATTGTAATTTTAGGAAAAATTTAAAGATTACAATCTAAATTTTCTATTTTATTAATTAATTATTTTAACAGGGTGCTAGTCTTGCTACGGGTTTTCCATCTCAGTCGTTTCCTTTGATTCGTTCAGTGGATGCAAGACTTCCTAACGTGGCAATTCAAGATGCGTAAGTACAAATTCATTAAATAATAATAGGGTCAAATGTTCACAATGGTTTCCACCAAAAAAAAAATGTTCATAATGGTCCTAGAATTACTTTTGTTTCATTTTAGTTCTCAAACTTTCACATTTATTCCCGTTATAATCACCAAAATGTGATTTTATATGGGTTATGTCGTTATTTCTAACATGAACCGCTGAAATAAATCATTCCTCTCTCTTATGTGTCATAATAAGTGAGTTGATGAAAGAGAAAAAGAAAAATATTTCATTCTCAGTTACAAATAGAAATAAATTTGTGATTGATTTTTAGCTCCAGTCTATGACTAAGACTGAAAATCTTTATTTCTCTCTTTTAACTTACTTATTATGACACATATCAGAGATAAATGATCCATCTCAACTATTTTGATTATAGACAACAACAAAAACTTGGAAATCACATTTTAATCATATTATTGCAGAGTGTTGTGTAAGCCAGGAACACTGGATCCTAAGAAAGTGAGGGGTAAAATAGTAATATGCAACAGAGGGCATGTTATGAGACCAGTTCAGAAGGGTGCAGAAGCAAGTCGTGCAGGAGCAATAGGGTTATTTATGGAACAAGACAAGCTTAGTGGCAACACTCTCACTTCTGACCCTTTTGTCATTGGTGGTTCCAATTACAATCAATCTGCCAAAACTGGAGGAGCTTCTTACTATGACCACACCAAGTAATTCAATTATTCGGTTCTCAATTTGATTCTATATCTCTTTTGTTGCACTTTTGGTCTCATATGTTTGGATAGAATTGGTTTCATATTTTTTCTTGAGTAAATTACACTTTGGTACCCTGTGGTTTGATCTTATTTCACTTTGGTACCCTGTGGTTTGAAACTTGACACTTTGGTACCCTGTGGTATTCTCCATTAACACTTTGGTACCCTTTGGGGTTATTTTGTAATTTTAACCATAACAAATTTTGCAAAAATTACATATTGACCCCAAAAAATTTTCAAAAATTACAAATAGGTCCCTGGATACATATTATCTAGGGACTAAAATGAAAACTTTTAAAAAAATTTGGGGTCAATATGTAATTTTAGTAAAATTTGTTGTGGTTAAAATTACAAAATAAACCCAAAGAGTACCAAAGTGTTAATGGAGAATACCACAGGGTACCAAAATGTCAAGTTTCAAACCACAGGGTACCAAAGTGAAATAGGGTCAAACCACAGGGTACCAAAGTGTAATTTACCCTTTTTTTCTTTATAGATTTGGTCTCATATCTTTTTGTCAAGTCCCAAAATTGATCCATATCTTGTTTTGTGTATTTTGATGATGTACGTAGCACACCTGTGGCTTCTATGACTAATGCCAAGACGTTTCTGGGCACAACTCCAGCTCCGATTGTGGCTTCTTACTCATCTAGGGGACCCAATGTCATTCAACCAGCAATCCTCAAGGTTTTCCTCTTAATTTCTTCAATCCCTTATATATATATATATGGTTGCTCATTTCTTTTAAGAACACCAATTACTTGATTTTTGAAATTTTATTTATAGAATAAAATAATTGACTTTTTATACAAAAAATTAAAAGATTAAAAATACATCTTTCTAATATTAAAGGCTCTCAAATAGTGAAATCTCTTAACCCAATCAAAGTAGGAGACCCACATTCTTCTTTTTTATTCTCTTGTATTTTCTTAACTACACCAAATTTACATCTCTCTCTCTATATATATTTAGTACACTAAATTTTTATTTGAAAAATTGAGTTAACCTTAAATGATTGAATTATATATTTAGTCTTTGAAAGAACTAAATGATAAGATTGTTAGTCATTTTCATATACTAAAGAGTATATCGTTTAGTTTTCTTCAGGAATTAAATTGTACATTTCAATCTTTCAGTGACCGAATTGTCAACTCAATAATCTTTTAGAGATCAAATTATTAATTTACTATATATATGCAGATCGCTATTTGTAGTGCGTGTGATTATGAGTTTTATTTTCTTCAATTTCAGCCCGATGTAACTGCGCCAGGTGTAGACATACTTTCTGCTTATACACTCGCAGCAAGTCCAACGAATCAGCAGACAGATCCACGTAGGATTCTATATAACGTTCTCACAGGAACTTCCATGGCCACCCCTCATGTTGCTGGAATTGCTGGTCTCGTCAAAAAACGCCACCCTAATTGGAGCCCAGCAGCCATTAAGTCAGCAATCATGACCACCGGTAATAATACATATAAACATTTGAGAAGATTTACTATTTGGTCTATGAATTTATACCGAATCAACACATTACTCCCTGAATAATCAAAATACACAATTTAATCCCTGAAATATTTCAATTGTCATCAATTTGATCACTATGACGGTTTGATCCTTGAACTTAAACTGATTTTAATTTTTACTTTTTGACCCCTGAATTTATATTGAATTTGAACTTTTTTATTTCTACATTTGTTTTTTATTCTTGATTTTGACCTGGGGACCAAATTGTTTGTAATTGCAATATTTTTTAGTCATATATTTTGATTATTCAATATATTGGGGGATTTAATCTGCTAACTCGGTATAAATTAAGAAATCAAATAATAAATTTTCTCTAAATATTTCATTTTTTTATATATAAAAAGATCAAAACTTATATATAGTAATTCTCTTGACCAATAAAATCATATATATATATATATAAAAGCCCTTTTTGCATGCATGCAGCAACCACACGAGACAACAGAAATGGACCAATTCTTGATGGAGTTGATGATGGCGTAGCAACCCCATTTGCTTTTGGTTCTGGACATGTTCGTCCAAACCTTGCAATAGACCCTGGACTTGTTTATGATATCAAGATCTCTGATTACCTGAAATTCTTGTGTGCTTCTGGGTACAACGAGAGATTAGTTTCAAGCTTCTATAGATTGAAGAAATTTGAGTGTCCCAAGTTTTCTAGGGTTGAAGATCTAAACTACCCTTCAATCACATTACCTTATCTTGACACAAATCTAGTGAATGTGACTCGCATATTGACAAATGTGGGTACCCCAGGAACTTACACTCTTAGTGTGAAACCACCAAAAGGAGTTAAGGTTATAATTGTGCCCAAAACTTTGACGTTTGGGAAAGTTCTTGAAAAGAAGGCATTTCGAGTGTTTTTGCAAGCAACAAAGTTGGCTCAACATTCAAGGCCTGCATTTGGGGAGTTTTCATGGAGTGATGGAAAGCATGTTGTGAGAAGTCCTATTGTAATCGCGAATGTTGAGAAATGATGGATTAATTGGTTTGTATGAGAGGGATTAATTTTAATTTATGTTTTTCCAGCTTAATTAGTGTGTTTTGTGAAATACAATGATTGATCATTGATGAATTAGTGTTTGTTGTGTGTTTGTGTTGAGATGTGTGGGATATGTACTCATGACTACTCTTTACATAGTTCAGAATAAAGTGATGGTTGGCTTGTCTTTTCCTTTCTTATTTATCATATAGATATAGAGATATGAAGCATGAACACTTTATTTTGATAAATTTGATAATATACAATTAATTTTTTGTAATTTTAACATGATAAACAATAGAAAATATTGACACATATATATGACATATATTATGAATAGATTCTTTTATTAGAATATATTATGAATAAATATGGAAATTTTTTATTTTTTTTATCAAAATCTATAAATTTTTAATTATTTATATATATATAAATATATATATGTTGTGCCATGTCCTGTAATTTGTTAAAATGAAATAGTTCCTTGGATACATATTATCTAGGGACTAAAATGAAAACTTTAAAAA
>QANZ01040601.1:5107-16488 GCA_003254925.1 Chamaecrista fasciculata | reverse complement strand
ATTTTTTAATTTTTCCGCTGCGCTCCCTCTGTGATTTCCCAACACCTACTACCTATCAAGAAGCTATCGTGGATCCCAACTCTGAGAAATGGGTTGAAGCCATGAAGGCAGAGATGCAATCCATGTACGACAATAAGGTATGGACCTTAGTCGCTCCACCTGAAGGTGTAAAAGCAGTAGGGTGCAAGTGGGTTTTCAAAGAGAAAACCGACATGGATGGCAATGTCAATGTCTTTAAGGCCAGGCTAGTTGGAAAGGGGTTTACACAACGTCATGGTATTGACTATGACGAAACATTTTCCCCAGTTGCAATGGCCAAGTCCATTTGGATCCTCCTTTCCATAGCCGCATATTATGACTATGAGATATGACAAATGGATGTCAAAACAACATTCCTTAATGGAAGGCTACCCGAGGATGTGTACATGACACAACCTTAGGGGTTTGTATGTCCAGAGGAACCAGAAAAGGTATGCAAGCTTCAAAGATCCATTTATGGATTGAAGCAAGCATCCCGAAATTGGAATCATCGTTTTGATGAGGTAGTCAAAGAGTTTGGCTTCTTGCAAAACCCTGATGAGCCTTGTGTTTACAAGAAGGTTAGTGGGAGGACTATTGTGTTCTTGGTGCTATATGTCGATGACATATTGCTCATTGGAAATGACATTCCTACCTTGGAGATTGTGAAATCTTGGTTGGGAAAATCATTCTCATTGAAGGACTTAGGAGAAGCTGCCTATATTCTAGGCGTCAGGATCTATAGAGATAGATCTCGAAGGCTTCTTGGATTAAGTCAGAGTACATACTTGGATAAGGTACTGAAACGGTTCAGTATGCAAGACTGCAACAAGGGATTCATACCGATGAATCATGGTTTAGTCCTAAGCAAGAAACAGTGTCCCAAGATGCTTGATGAGCGAGGGCGCATGAGTGGTATCCCTTATGCTTCGGCAATAGGATCCATCATGTATGCCATGCTGTGTACTCGACCCGATGTGTCGTTTGCCCTGAGCATGACGAGCCGGTTCCAACAAGACCCTGGTGAGAATCATTGGACCACTGTCAAAAACATCCTTAAGTACTTGAGAAGAACTAAGGATGAATTCTTGGTTTATTGTGGAACTGATGAAGAGCTATGTGTAATTGGTTACACAGATGCCAGTTTCCAAACCGACCAAGATGATTTCAAATCGCAGTCTGGATACGTGTTTCTCCTGAACGGTGGCAGCATGAGTTGGAAAAGTTCCAAGCAGAGCACGATTGGTGATTCTACAACGGAGTCCGAGTATATAGCAGCATCAGATGCAGCAAAGGAGGCTGTATGGATTAGGAATTATATTGCTGAGCTTGGAGTGGTTCCAACCATTGCTGATCCCATAACCTTGTATTGTGACAATAGTGGTGCTATTGCACAAGCAAAGGAGCCCTGGTCCCACCAAAGGACCAAACACATACTCAGGCATTATCACCTTGTCAGAGAGATTGTTGACAGAGGGGATATGAAGATATGTAAAGTAGCAAGCGAGGATAATGTTGCCGATCCTCTTACGAAACCTATAGCACGGGTCGTACATGAACGCCATGTAACGTCGATGGGTATTAAACACATTGATTAGTGTACCTAGTGTAGGAACAGTTAGATTGATGATTGTACCTAGTGCAAGTGGGAGTTTGATGGAGATTGTGCCCTAGGGCCAATCATTTTATATGTATGAACATATTATTTTGATTAATTTATAGATGATAAATTATGTTGTTATCAATTTATTAGCATGTTTACTGTGATAACAGTCCTTGATTAATTATGTGATAATTAGTCTAAATTGTCCCTGGTCGATCATTCGCGTGGGAACGAGAATGAACCAATACCAGCATGACTTCGATGTATGGAGATACACGCATGAGATGCTTTACGAGAGTCATGGTGCAATTATGTAAAGGGTTACAAATTGCTGGACCGACCTGGAGAGTCCTGCATGGGTTTAATCATAAGCTAGTCTCTCCCGTACACCTGTCACGATGCCTTAGACCTGAGGTCTTGACTATTCTGGCATTGTAGATGTCGAACTTTGGCCTAGTCCAACATTGCCCGTAATAGAGTAGCCATACAAGCTAGGTACGGGTTTGGTTGTTTACCGTGCTGAGGAATGTGATTGACCAAGAAGGAATTTTGTTCCTCATAGAGATGAGAGATATTTAACTGGGCCCCTCAATGAGTCTGTCCAAGGAATGTGTGGCCACACAGGGAAATGGGACTAACTCAAGGAATCGAGAAAGTTGTGGTTTGGAATAAGGATGATTTTCCCATGCCTTATCCATGACAAAAATATCGTGTGACAATAGGGATTATGACAAGGTGGTACTAAGGTTATATCGGTTTTGTTAAAACGATAACTCACGTGTTTTGGGTAATCTTGATGGCTTGCTAGAGTCCGCTCTCGACTTGTGAGTCTTGGAGATGGCTTGCTGCCAACTTCACGTGAGGCTTGCAGGGTAACACACAAGCAGGATCAAGATACCGTAAAGGGACACGAATTAGGGTTAATTCTTGAGTCACTTTAGTGACACGATTTAAGACATAGTTGAGTGTCTTAGGACATGAAGTCTTGTCTTAAATAATATGTTTTGTTGGGAAATTATAGAGCGAGCGCAGCGGAAGAAAACGTAAAATTAAAAATTTCGCATAGCCTATAATTTCCTTCCAGGATCCACTATCTATGTTTATACTAGTAAGGGAAGATGTATACCTAAATTTCAATCGGTGGCTTTGAAACTTGTGAGTCCGAGAAGTCCACAGCCAAGCGTGTCCTTTCTCTGCCGGTGATCCACACGAACAATTTGGCAGACACCCAGGTGCTAGCCTCCAATCTCTTTTTCCCAAGAGATTACGGGAACCCAATCTACGGATCTTGATTGTTCAAGAACAATTCTTGAACCCCGAGATAAAGTGGCGCACCAAAAAGATGGACAAAGAACTACTTTCTTGGCACCTATCTCTCTTCCCACACACACATGACACCTCAAGCCCTAAACCTTTTAGGGTTTCTAGTCGAATTCTCTCAAGCCCTAAACTCTTTTAGGGTTAGTCGAATTTTCCTCCCCACTTTAGAATAGGCGACTTTTCTCTCCTTTTCTTAGGGTTGGTGAGTTGTTGTGTGTCTCATAGGGTTATGAGACTTGTGTAGTGTTTAAATAGAGTCATATTAGGGAATCACATTCCCTAACTCATGAAATTAGGGAATTATAATAAAGAAAATGGGGACTTCAATTCTTGATTATAATATTATACTAATATTATAATTCAAAACTAAAAGGCAATTCAAATTTAAATATCAAGATCAAATCTTGAAAACTAAATATTGAATGCCCAATCCCCATTGGTCAAGAGGATTTGAATTCTTAATTAAAATATTACATTAATATCTTAATTTGAAATTCAAAATGCAATCTTGAAATCCAAAATTCAAGATCAAATCTTTCCCATTGGATGTCAACCATGCGCCATCCTTCATACCAATTTTATAGGAATTTAATAAATAAGATAACAACCCTAACTCTTAGGAAGTTATAACCAACTTATTAATTTCCTTAACAAATTGAATTAAAATATTACCCTAATATCTTTAATTCAAATTTGAATCTTGAATTCAAATTCCCTAACAATATTGAATTAAAATATTACCCTAATATCTTTAATTCAAACTTGAATCTTGAAATCAAAATCAAATCTTGAATTCAAATCCAAATCTTGATTTAAATTAACAATAAAATTTTATTAATTAAATCATGAAGAGGCGCCACCCTCTAGGTTGCTTGTTATCCAATATTAAAGAATTTAATAAATCAATAATCCCCTAACTTTTAGGAGGCTTATCTAATTTATTATTCCCTAATATTTTAAACAAGAATTCAATTGTAAATAGATTAATCAAATTAACTATTTAACAATTAATATATTTAAACATGTCTAACAAATTTAAATATCACAAACGTAGATATTATTTAAGACAAGACTTCATGTCCCAGACATTCAACTATGTCTTAAATTGTGTCACTAAAGTGACCCACGAATTAATCCCTAACTCGTGTCCCATCCTGCTCGTGTGTGACCCAGAAGGCCTCACGTGAAGTTGGTAGCAAGTCATCTCAATGAATCACAAGTCGAGAGCAGACTCTAGCAAGCCATCACGACTACCCAAAACACGTGAGTTTATCGCTTTAACGCCAAACGACATAACCTTAGTACTACCTTGTCATAATCCCGATTGTCACACGTTATTTTTGTCATTGATAAGGCACAGGAAAGTCATCCTTAATCCAAACCATAACTTTCTCGATTCCTTGAGTTAGTCCCATTTCCCTGTGTAGCCACACATTCCTTGGACAGACTCTTCGAGGGGCCCAGTTAAATATCTCTCATCTCTATGAGGGACAAAATTCCTTCTTGGTCGACCACATTCCTCAGCACGGTAAACAACCAAACCCGTACCTATCCTGTATGGCTACCCTGTTACGAGCAACGTTGGACTAGGCCAAAGTTCGACATCTACAACGCCGGAATAGTCAAGACCTTAGGTCTAAGGGCATTGTGACAGGTGTACAGGAGAGGCTAGCTCATGACTAAAACCCATGCAGGACTCTCCGGGTCGGTCCAGCAACTTGTAACCCATTACCTAATTTCACCATGACTCTCGTAAAGCATCGTATGCATGTATCTCCATACACCGAACTCATGCTGGTCTTTGTTCATTCACATTCCCACATGAATAATCGACCAGGGACAGTTTAGAATAATTATCACATAATTAATCAGGGATTGTTATCACAGTAAACATGCTAATAATATGATAACGACTCAATTTATCATCCATAAATTAGTCAATCAATATGTTCAAACATATAAAATAATTGGCCCTAGTGCACAATCTCCATCAAACTCCCACTTGCACTAGGTACAATCATTAATCAAACTGTTCCTACACTAGGAACATCCATCAATGTGTTTAATCCCCATTGACGTTATTGGCATTCATGTACGACCCGGGCTAGGGGTTTCGTAAGAGGATCAACAACATTTTCCTCGCCTGCTACTTTACATATCTCAATATCACCTCTGTCAACCATCTCAAGGTGAAACGTTTGAGTATATATCACTGTCGGAAAATCAGTGTGGACCCAGTCCCATTTGGTGTCATTCCTGTCTCCACAGGGTGACCACCAAGCATACCTCAGACACTAGTTTTACGGTCCGCGTCTCCATGCGACCATCCCTATATTGTAGAATCAGCAATCGTGCTCTGCTTGGAACCTTTCCAACTCACGATACCACCGTTCAGGAGAAACACGTATCCAGACTGCGATTTAAAAACATCTTGGTCGGTTTGAAAAATAGGCATCTATGTAACCCATTACACATCAGTTCCACCATAAACCAAGAATTCATCCTTAGTCCTTCTCAAGTACTTAAGGATGTTTTTGACAGCGGTCCAATGATCCTCACCAGGGTCTTGTTGGAACAGGCTCGTCATGCTCAGGGCAAATGACACATCTGGTCGAGTACACAGCATGGCATACATGCTGGATCCTATTACCGAAGCATAAGGGATGCCACTCATGCGCCCAAGCTACACGTGTTTAATGGGCCTTGATGATATAGGGTAGGGCTTTTGCCTCATTGTTTTGAATTTAGCCATTCACAAGTTTTATTGTGTGACTTAATGGGGTTATCAAATCGGATTTGGACCTCAAGGCATTAGATGGGATAAACATGCCATAATAAATATCATATGATGATATAGTCTCATAAAGATCTAAGAGTCACATATGATGTGATTGGTAAAGAGTTACCTACCTAAATAACCTAAGGGTGCATGATCGCCCAAGCGACGGTAAACTTTGGTGAAATATCGATCTTAGCCACTAATAATAATTTTGCTGGGTTTTATAAAATGGTGGATACATTTTTGCTAATTAACTTTCATATCTTAATTGTAGAATCAAATGGCAAACAATAGTTCAGCGTTATCACTGCGATCTATCCTTGAGAAGGATAAGTTGGTTGGGACAAACTTCCTTGCCTGGTTTCGTAATTTGAGAATTGTTCTCACCTAGGAAAGGAAGCTATATGTCCTATAAAACCCTATCCCTGCGCAGCCTGCCAACAATGCTCAAAGAGATGCTTATGAAAAGCACATCAGTGACTCTGTGGACGTTGCTTGCCTGATGCTAGCCACCATGGTTCCAGAGTTACAAAAGAACTTGGAACTGATGGGAGCTTTTGAGATGGTCACACATCTGAAGGAAATGTTCCAACAGCAGGCTAGGAAAGTGAGGTTTGAGACCACTAAGGCTCTACACTCTTGCAAGATGGCTGAAGGTGCATCGGTTAGTACCCATGTCTTGAAGATAAAGGGGTACATAGTTCACCTTAGTAGGCTGGGATTTCCCATTGCACCAGAGCTTGCGACGGATTTGATCCTGAACTCACTGCCCAGAAGTTATGACCAGTTTGTCATGAACTTCAACATGAATGGAATGGAGAAATCTGTTTCTGAACTTCATGGGATGCTCAAGACTGCTGAGACATCCATTAAAAAGGCGCCTAGCACAGTCTTGATGGTTCAGAAAAACCAAGGGAAAGGGGAAGGGCAAAGGAAAGAGGAAGGGAACCGCCCCGGTTGGTGAGACCAAGCCAGTGGCGAAGCCTAACCCGCAACCTGCAAAGAAGGCAAAGCCCTCCAAGGATGCAATTTGCTTTTTCTACCAAAAGTCAGAACACTGGAAGAGGAATTGCAAATTGTATATGGAAGATCTGAAGAAGAAGAAGAAGAGCGAGGCCTCTACTTCAGGTATCTTTGTTATAAATGTTCATATTTCTACTTTAACCACTTGGGTATTAGATACATCATGTGGTTCTCACATTTGTACAAATGTGCAGGGTCTTAGAGACAGTAGGAAGCTAGACAGAAGCGAGGTGGACCTGCGCGTGGGCAATGGAGCAAGGGTTGCTGCTGTTGCTGTGGGGACATACGAGCTAGTGTTGCCCTCTGGGCTTGTTTTTGTTTTGAACAATTGTTATTATGTACCTTCGTTAAGTTCGAACATTATTTCACTTTCTTATTTGGATAAGGAAGGATTTACATGTGTTAACGGTAATGGTAGATGTTCTATTTATAAAGATGATGTTTTATTTGCTTATGGTGATTTGCAAGATAATCATTACATCTTAAAATTAGAACGACAACATGATAACAATATTTATAACATTGATACGAAAAGGATTAAGATTAACGAATCAAATCCTACATACCTTTGGCATTATCGTTTAGGCTATATAAACGAGAAATGCCTAGAGAAGCTCCATAAGGATGGACTTCTAAGCTCATTTGATTTTGAATCATATGATGCTTGCGAATCTTGTTTACTTGGAAAGATGACAAAGGCGCCCTTCATTGGCCATAGTGAGAGAGCATCTGACTCATTGGGGATCATACATAGTGATGTATGTGGACCCATGAGTACTCAAGCTAGAGGTGGTTACTCATACTTCATTACGTTCACTGATGACTTCAGTAGGTTTGGCTATGTCTACCTAATGAAGCACAAGTCAGAGTCTTTTGAAATGTTCAAAAGATTTCAAAGTGAAGTAGAGAACCAACTTGGAAAGAAAATCAAAGTTCTTCGATCCGATCGAGTAGGCGAGTATTTAAGCCAAGAGTTTATTGATCATCTTAGAAGTTGTGGGATAGTCTCACAACTTACCCCTCCTGGAACTCCACAATGGAATGGCGTTTCTGAGAGGAGGAATTGGACTTTATTAGATATGGTCCGATCTATGATGAGTCAAGCTGATCTTCCGCCATCCTTTTGGGGGCATGCTCTAGAAACTGCTGCATTCACACTTAACCGTGTTCTGTCTAAGGCAGTTGAGAAGACACCATATGAGATATGGACTGGAAAAAGGCCCAGTTTGTCTTACCTCAAGGTTTGGGGATGTGAAGTTTATGTTAAGCAACAGTCTAACGATAAACTATCTCCCAAATCCCTTAAGTGTTTATTTGTGAGATACCCCAAGGAAACAAGGGGGTATTATGTCTATTACCCATCTGACAACAAAGTGTTTGTAGTCAGAAATGGATTCTTTCTAGAAAAGGATTTTGTCTCCAAAAGAGACAGTGGCAGTAAGATAGATCTTGAAGAGGTTCAAGATGCACAAGACACTCTAGAGGCGCAGACGAAAACTAGAGAAGAGCCACAAGATGTTGTGGAAACTCCTCTAGTAGCACAAGGACCACGAAGGTCTGATAGAACACGTTCTAAACCTCAAAGATATGGATTTTTGATGACTGAGAACTAGGATGTGTTGCTCATGTAGCGTGGTGAGCCTGCCACCTATCAAGAAACTATCGTGGATCCCAACTCTGAGAAATTGGTTGAAGCCATGAAGGCAGAGATGCAATCCATGTACGACAATAAGGTATTGACCTTAGTCGCTCCACCTGAAGGTGTAAAAGCCGTAGGGTGCAAGTGGGTTTTCAAAGAGAAAACAGACATGGATGGCAATGTCAATGTCTTGAAGGCCAGGCTAGTTGCAAAGGGGTTTACACAACGTCATGGTATTGACTATGACGAAACATTTTCCCCAGTTGCAATGGCCAAATCCATTATGATCCTCCTTGCCATAGCCGCATGTTATGACTATGAGATAAGGAAAATGGATGTCAAAGCAGCATTCCGTAATGGAAGGCTTCCCGAGGATGTGTACATGACACAACCTGAGGGGTTTGTATGTCCAGAGGAACCAGAAAAGGTATGGATTGAAGCAAGCATCCCAGAGTTGGAATCATCGTTTTGATGAGGTAGTCAAAGAGTTTGGCTTCTTGCAAAACCCTGATGAGCCTTGTGTTTACAAGAAGGTTAGTGGGAGCACGATTGTGTTCTTGGTGCTATATGTCGATGACATATTGCTCATTGGAAATGACATTCCTACCTTGGAGATTGTGAAATCTTGTTTGGGAAAATCATTCTCAATGAAGGACTTAGGAGAAGGTGCCTATATTCTAGGCATCACGATCTATAGGGATAGATCTCGAAGGCTTCTTGGATTAAGTCAGAGTACATACTTGGATAAGGTACTGAAACGGTTTAGTATGCAAGATTCCAAGAAGGGATTCATACCGATGAATCATGGTTTAGTCCTGAGCAAGAAACAGTGTCCCAAGACACTTGATGAGTGAGGGCGCATGAGTGGTATCCTTTACACTTCGGCAATAGGATCCATCATGTATGCCATGCTGTGTACTAGACCCGATGTGTTGTTTGCCCTGAGCATGACGAGCCGGTTCCAACAAGACCCTGGTGAGGATCATTGAACCGCTGTCAATAATATCCTTAAGTACTTGAGAAGAACTAAGGATGAATTCTTTGTTTATGGTGGAACTGATGAAGAGCTACGTGTAATTGGTTACATAGATGCCAGTTTCCAAACCAAACAAGATGATTTCAAATCGCAATCTGGATACGTGTTTCTCCTGAACGGTGGCAGCGTGAGTTGGAAAAGTTCCAAGCAAAGCACGATTGCTGATTCCACAACAGAGTCCGAGTATATAGCAGCATCAGATGCAGCAAAGGAGACTGTATGGATTAAGAAGTTCATTGCTGAGCTTGGAGTGGTTCCGACTATTGCTGATCCCATAACCTTGTATTGTGACAATAACCTTTTATATGTATGAACATATTATTTTGATTAATTTATAGATGATAAATTATGTTGTTATCATATTATTAGCATGTTTACTGTGATAACAGTCCTTGATTAATTATGTGATAATTAGTCTAAATTGTCTCTGGTCGATCATTCGCGTGGGAACGAGAATGAACCAAGACCAGCATGACTTCTGTGTATGGAGATACACGCATGAGATGCTTTACGAGAGTCATGGTGCAATTATGTAAAGGGTTACAAATTGCTGGATCGACCCGGAGAGTCCTGCATGGGTTTAATCATAAGCTAGTCTCTCCTGTACACCTGTCACAATACCTTAGACCTGAGGTCTTGACTATTCCGGCGTTGTAGATGTCGAACTTTGGCCTAGTCCAACGTTGCCCGTAACTGGGTAGCTATACAGGCTAGGTACGGGTTTGGTTGTTTACCGTGCTGAGGAATGTGGTTGACCAAGAAGGAATTTTGTCGCTCATAGAGATGAGAGATATTTAACTAGGCCCCTCGATGAGTCTGTCCAAGGAATGTGTGGCCACACAGGGAAATGGGACTAACTCAAGGAATCGAGAAAGTTGTGGTTCAGAATAAGGATGATTTTCCCATGCCTTATCCATGACCAAAATATCGTGTGACAATAGGGATTATGACAAGGTGGTACTAAGGTTAAATCGATTTTGTTAAAACGATAACTCACGTGTTTTGGGTAGTCGTGATGGCTTGCTAGAGTTCGCGTCTCGAATTGTGAGTCATAGAGATGGCTTGCTGCCAACTTCACATGTAATATCATAATTCAAGATTTATGGAATCCCTATTTTCTTTATTATAATTCCCTAATTTCATGAGTTAGAAAGATAACTCTATTTAAACACACACACTAGGTGAAAGTCGCCTATCTCATTCATTATTTTAGTGTGACTAAAATTTTCGATTTCCTTAGAGAAGAGAGAGGAAAAGTCGCCTACTTTCTTAGAGAGAGAAAGGTGTGACAAAAAACCCTAATTCCTTTAGGGCTTGTGTGTGCGCCACTTTTCTTGGAGTTTCAAGAATTGTTCTTGAACATTCAAGATTCGTAGATTTGGTTCCCGAATTCTTTTGGAGAAAAGAATTGGAGGCTAGCACCTCGGTGTCTACAAAACTGTTCGTGTGGATCACCGACAGAGGAAGGACACGTTGGAGTGGACTGTTGGGAATTCTAGGCACCTAACGCAGCGGAAGCAAATATAAAACTAAAATAAAACACGTCAGGTCCTAAAATTCCCGAACGGATCCGCTAGTAGAATTTAAAACTTTTAAGATAGTGGTATACCTAACGAGTTTCAATCGATTGGTTGAACAAGGCGTGTTCCAGGAGTCCACTCGCAGCGTCCTCCCTCTGCCGGTAATCCACACGAACATTTTCTTCGGGCACCAAGGTGCTAGCCTTCAGTTATTTTCTCCAAAAGAACCAGGGACCAATCTACAGTGTATTTGAACTCAAGAACTCCTTCTTGATTCAAACTCCAAAAGTGGCGCAATGGAGAATTCCCACAAGAACTCTTCTTGTTTTTCCTTCTCTCACAAACCCTAATTTTTGGCAACCACAAATCGAATTGCCTAACTCTTAGGCCAAGTCGATTTTACCCTCTCAACTCTTGAGAACCAAAAATTTCCTCACTTGGAA
>QANZ01040596.1:50183-89677 GCA_003254925.1 Chamaecrista fasciculata | reverse complement strand
TTCCATCTTTTTATATAAAAGACAAGAAAAAAAAAAAGAACATAATTTTTTGCTATGAAAACAGGAAAGCAAGCTACTGAAATTCTTGGGTTTCATGTGGAATCCTCTATCATGGGTGATGGAAGCAGCTGCTATCATGGCCATTGCATTGGCAAATGGAGGGGTAATATATTACACTAAAAAGGGGCCAAATTGTAAATTTGGTCCCATATTTTTTGCTCGGTTCTCAATTTGGTCATGTATATTTTTTTGTTGCAATTTCGGTCTTATTTCTTCTCAATTTCAATCCCATATCATTTCTTATCTCATATCTATTAGTCAAGTTGCAGAATTAGTCCTATATCTTTGTAAAAAGGTCAACCATTGTTGGTACTTTTGTAAAGATATGGGACAACTTTTAAACATCACCCGAAGAAACAGGACCAAGTCTGCAATTAACCTAAAGATATGAAACTAAATTGGGAACTGAACAAAAGATATAGAACCAAATTTGCACTTTAGCCCACTAAAAAGTATAAAAAATCATGATCATCAATGATCACTTGTGAATTGAAACAATGAAATGTATCTATCTATGTGTGCAGGGGAAGCCACCAGATTGGCAAGACTTTGTTGGAATTGTGGTGTTGCTGATCATAAACTCCACCATCAGTTTCATAGAAGAGAACAATGCAGGTAATGCAGCAGCAGCATTAATGGCAGGTCTTGCTCCAAAGACTAAAGTTTTGAGAGATGGAAGATGGTCAGAGCAAGATGCTGCTATATTGGTGCCAGGAGACATAATCAGCATCAAGCTTGGAGACATAGTTCCTGCGGATGCTCGCCTTTTGGATGGTGATGCTCTCAAGATTGATCAATCCGCGCTCACTGGTGAGTCATTGCCTGTCACAAAGAATGCAGGAGATGAAGTCTTTTCAGGTTCCACTGTGAAGCAAGGAGAGATTGAGGCTATTGTCATTGCCACTGGTGTGCATACTTTCTTTGGTAAGGCTGCTCATCTAGTGGATAGTACCAACCAAGTAGGCCATTTCCAAAAGGTATAATTATAAATAACTTCCTCTTTTTCTCTCTATTATTAATAGGGTAATTCTATAAGGAGGACGGTCCTCTCAGTCGTTTGGATCATGAGGCTTTGCCTCGAACGATTGGGAGGACAATTGCTTTTGCAACCGCTCTCTTTATATCTTTGCCCTTATTAATATCATTACCCTATTACAATTGTGAGATTATGGAATGGTGACTAATGATGGTATATATGGTGTGGATGGGAATGATTTAGGTGTTGACAGCCATTGGTAACTTTTGCATTTGCTCCATTGCATTGGGAATAATCATAGAGATAATTGTAATGTACCCAATTCAGCACAGAAGATATAGGGATGGGATTGACAATCTGTTGGTGCTTTTGATTGGAGGGATTCCCATTGCCATGCCAACAGTGTTGTCAGTGACAATGGCTATTGGTTCTCATAGGCTTTCAGAGCAAGGAGCCATCACCAAGAGGATGACTGCCATTGAAGAAATGGCTGGCATGGATGTTCTGTGTAGTGACAAGACTGGCACTCTAACTCTCAACAAGCTCACTGTAGACAAGACCTTGATTGAGGTATTCATATATATATATGTAAAGACAAAAAGTACTTTTTAATCCTTAAATCTATCTCTTAACATAAATATGGTGTACAAATCAGGTGTTTGAAAAAGATGTTGACAAGGACACGGTGATTTTGCAAGGAGCTAGAGCCTCTAGGGTGGAGAATCAAGATGCTATTGATGCTTGCATTGTGGGCATGTTGGGTGATCCAAAGGAGGTATATATATTTATAGACATACATATATATATTAGCGAATTAAAGAACATGAATTAAAAGCATTACTTATATATATATATATATATATTATAAATTAAACTTGGTGTTGGGGCAGGCTAGAGATGGCATCCAAGAGGTTCATTTCCTTCCATTCAACCCAGTGGACAAGAGGACAGCCATCACATACATTGATTCAGCAGGAAATTGGCACAGAGTAAGCAAAGGAGCACCAGAGCAGATCATATCACTCTGCAATCTGAGAGGTGATGTATTGAAGAAAGCTCATGCCATCATTGACAAGTTTGCTGATCGTGGTCTTCGTTCTCTTGCTGTTGGCAGACAAGTGAGTTTTGAATTTGAGTTTTTATATATTCATGAACACAAATTGAATTGAACAAGAGGTCAAGGATTCAAATCCTAAAAACAGCCCCTCTGCAAAACAGGAGTAAGGTTGCGTACATCTTGACTCTCCCCACACTCCACTTAGTGGGAGCCTCGTGTACTGGGCCGCCTTTTTTTTATATATATATTCATGAAGAATGAGGAGTGTACTCAATTGAATTGAATTGAATTGATTCAGGAAGTGCCAGAGAAAACAAAGGAAAGTGCAGGAGGGCCATGGATTTTTATTGGTCTGTTGCCTCTATTTGATCCTCCAAGGCATGATAGTGCAGAGACCATAAGACAGGCTCTTCATCTTGGTGTCAATGTGAAGATGATCACTGGTGATCAGCTTGCCATTGGTAAAGAGACTGGTCGCAGACTTGGCATGGGAAGCAACATGTATCCTTCTTCCTCCCTCCTTGGTGACCACAAGGATGAGTCCATTGCTGCTCTTCCCATTGATGAGCTCATCGAAAAAGCCGATGGCTTCGCCGGCGTCTTCCCCGGTAAGTCCTAACCAGAACATCCCACCCCAATTTACAGGTTGTGGCTCAATTGACAATATCAAAAACAAATTGGACAATTTTTGATATTTGGGTCTCAATACCGGTCCTCAAAGTTTCAAACTTTGTCAAACCCTGCTTCATCTTTTAACTTTTGATTAAACCCAATGTTGTGACTCAGTTGAGAATGTAGATTGACTATGTGGGGAGGTTTCTAAGTTCAATCTCCACATAAGACACTTGTAAATTGTTCTTGAGTCCATATACTAATGGTACATAAAAAAAGCCTTTCACCCCAAAGTTTCAATTTTTGTCAAACCCTCCTCCACCTTTTAACTTTTAATCTAATCCAAACTTATAGATTGTGATTTTAGTTGACAAAAGAAGCTGAGTATATGAGAAAGTCAACAAAAATTACATCCAAAAGTCCCAAACTTTGTGAAAATACTAATCAAGCCCCCATTGTGCAGAATACCCCAAAGTTTCAATCTTTGTCAAACTCTCCTTCCCCTTTTAACTTTTAATCTACTTAGTTGACAAAAGAAGCTGAGTATATGAGAAGAGTCAACAAAAATTACATCCCAAAGTCCCAAACTTTGTGAAACTACTAATCAAGTTCCATTATGCAGAACACAAGTACGAGATAGTGAAGAGGCTGCAAGACAGAAAACACATATGTGGAATGACCGGAGACGGCGTGAACGACGCACCGGCCCTGAAAAGAGCCGACATCGGTATCGCAGTCGCCGACGCCACTGACGCAGCCAGAAGTGCATCAGACATAGTTTTGACAGAACCAGGACTCAGTGTGATTGTGAGTGCAGTTTTAACAAGCAGAGCCATCTTCCAAAGAATGAAGAATTACACCATTTACGCAGTTTCCATCACCATTCGTATTGTTTTGGGATTCATGCTCATTGCTCTTATCTGGAAATTCGACTTTTCACCATTCATGGTTCTCATCATTGCCATCTTGAACGACGGCACCATTATGACCATTTCTAAGGACAGAGTTAAGCCTTCTCCGACGCCGGATTCTTGGAAACTCAATGAGATTTTCGCCACCGGTGTCGTTCTGGGAGCTTATCTTGCTGTCATGACCGTCGTCTTCTTCTGGGCTGCAAATGATTCGGATTTCTTCACGGTAACGTCAACACTAAAACAAAGACAAAATCTAATTTTTTGTGTCCTTGAATTTATCCTCAAATTATAATTTAGTCCCTAAACAATGGAAGATATGTCTTTTTCGTCCTATCTGTAGGGACTAAAATAGTTTATATTTGTAAAAAATCAATGACCGAAAAGTATTTTTTTTTTAATATTTAGGACTAAAGTATAATTTTTGGATAAATTTAAAAGCTAAATTGTAGATTTACTCTAACAAATTAAGATTCAAACTCTACTTTTTGTTTGGGTCCTCACACTGATAGAACACAAATATTGTCATGGTAACAACACCACCACGTATGAGAAAAATTATTTTTTAGTCCTTAAATTTGTCTCATTGTTAAGATTTGACCCCAAAGTTTGAAGAAAGGAATTTTGGTATCTAGTTTTAATCTTATCTGTAGGGACTAAATAGTTTATATTTGTAAAAACTCAATGACCGAAATGTATATTTTCAATATTGAAGGATACAATCGTAATTTAAGGATAAATTTAAGGACTAAAAAATAGATTTACTCCAACAAGCAAAGATTCAAAGTTTACTCCTTTTTGTTTGATTCCTCACACACTGACAGATAGAACATAAATATTAACAGGAGAAATTTGGAGTGAGATCTATTAGAGAACATGAAGATGAGCTAACAGCAGCTGTGTATCTTCAAGTGAGTATAGTGAGTCAAGCTTTGATCTTTGTGACTCGTTCAAGGAGCTGGTCTTTTGTTGAACGCCCTGGGATCTTGCTTGTTGTGGCATTTCTGATTGCACAATTGGTGAGTTTATACTATACAAAGTTTGAATCTTTTTTCACCTATCGAGTTGCTGCAAGTCAATGAGAGAATTAGTCATTGTTATCGATAGTGAGTATTCTTAAATAATGCATAGTTACCCTTCAAAGTTATAATTTTGCTGATGTAGATCGCTACCATAATTGCTGTGTATGCAAACTGGGGATTTGCAAGGATTAAAGGAATTGGGTGGGGATGGGCTGGTGTTATTTGGATCTACAGTGTCATCTTCTACATTCCTTTGGATATACTCAAGTTCATGATCAGATATGCTTTGAGTGGCAAGGCATGGAACAACATCACTGAGAACAAGGTACTTTATAGTCTTTAAAAGATTATCAATTTGACAATTTAGTTCATGAAAAGATTTGACAAATATACCTTTTGAATCTTTCAATGAGTAAATTGTGTATTTTTAATCTTTCAAAAACCAAATTGTTAATTCAGTGAACTTTTAAAGACTGAATTGCTAATTTACTCTTTTTTTACACACCTCTTCTCTACTTTTTTAAATTTGGATTCTTGTCAAAGTGTGATATTTGATGCATATTCTATCTATGGCTTTGAATTGACATATATGAACAGACTGCATTCACAACAAAGAAGGATTATGGAAGAGGAGAGAGAGAGGCACAATGGGCAACAGCACAAAGAACACTACATGGGCTGAATCCTCCAGAAACAGAGAACATTCTGAATGACAAGACCAACTACAGAGAATTATCTGAACTTGCAGAACAAGCCAGAAAGCGTGCTGAAGTTGCAAGGCAATTAGCCCATATTAATAATTAACCCCTTAATTAATTAATTAATTGGGACCAAATTGAATGAATGAATGAATGTGTTGTGTTTTTTTGTGAATGAAGGTTGAGAGAGCTTCACACACTGAAAGGACATGTGGAATCTGTGGTGAAGCTTAAGGGACTTGACATTGAGACAATTCAGCAACACTACACTGTGTGATGAGCATCTGCATGCTACTACGTCGTCGTTTTATGGCACACAAAAAAATAGATCATCCTTAAATCAATTAATAGCATTTTCATGGTTGTTTCATCATCATCATGCTTTAATATTGTGGTCCTCCCTTTGTTGTTTTGTTATTATTATTATAATCACGCCGTGTCGTCATTAACCTCATTTGGGATGCACGGATTTGTTGTAATAACCTTAACCCAACACTTTGAGATTCAACACAAATCCAAGGTTGGAGTTCAGACATCATCTATGTCTTTCCTCATGATCATCTTCTTCATCATTTGTTATCATTATTATTACCATAATAATATAATAAATCTTGATTTCTTATTTATATTACTGTATTATTATTCCTCACCATTATTAATTGCACTCATAGTCATCGGTTTGGTAACCCTCATTGCTAGGCGTCTGCTCTTTCCTAACTTTATCCAAAATTAAAAGAAATTATACAAATCTCAAGATTAAAAAGACAGATCTAACAGCTATAAATTGCATTACAAAAACTAACTAGCTTTTTATAACACAGCCCCAAAATTAATTTTTTTTTCCTGAACCCCAAAATTAATTACCATCCTCTAAAAGCTTCGGCTGCACTATCGTTGATATCAGTAACATTTTAGTATTACAACGTGGTCAAAGTACAAATTTGACCCTATATCTCTTATTGAGTTCCTTATTTTGTCATATATATGTTTTTTTGTTACATTTTTCGTCTCATATCTTTACAAAAGGTCGATCAATTTGGTCCCATATCATTTTTGGTCCTATATCATTTTTGGTCCTATATCTTTTGGTCAAATTGCAGAATTAGTCTCATATCTTTGCAAAAATATCAACTAACGGTTAATCCTTTTACAAAAATATAGAACCACTTCTGCACTTGACTAAAAAATGTAGGATCAGTTCTACAATTGACCGAAGATGTGGGATCAAATCTGCAACAAAAAAAAATATGAGACCAAATTGGAAACTAATCTAAAGAAATGCGACGAAAAGTGTAACAAAAAAATACATGGGGCCAAATTGAGAACTGAGCAAAAGATATGGGACCAAATTTGTGTTTTGACCTTAAACTATTAATTCAACAAATTTCTTCAATTAACAAAATTTAGACTAAAGTGCACTTTTTGTCCCATAACTTTGGCAAAGGTTTCAATTCGGTCCCATAACTTCTTTTTGTTGCAATTTTGGTCTCATAACTTTGGCATAGGTCTCAATTTGGTCCCATAACTTTTTTTTTGTTTCAATATAACTTTTGAAAACATCTCACCGTTGGTCCCAAGCTGATTTTCAGCCATTATTTGACGTTAAAGATGATCTAGCATACTGAGTTGGAAGATGATGTGGCAAATATGGGTGAAGTTATGAGACGAATGGAAATCAGCTTGGGACCAATGGTGGGACGTTTTCAGAAGTTATGGGACCAAAATTGCAACAAAAAAAGTTATATGACCAAATTGAGACCTTTGCCAAAGTTATGAGACCAAAATTGCAAAAAAAAAAAGTTATGGGACCGAATTGAAACCTTTGTCAAATTTATGAGACCAAAAGTGCACTTTACCCAAAAATTTATTAATGTTTTCAGAGTTACGATATTTCCTATCGATTTATGGAAGCTAAATGAGTACAATGAAACAAATGAAATTTAAAAGATAAAAATGAAATCAACTACTGCTAAATATATTAAAGGATCAAACGTATACATACATTGGCTAGAAAAGAGAAGCATAGATAAGAATATGGTACACTACACTACACTTATTTCACTTGTGAATATTAAAGTGGCACTTAGAACTAGGCACCTCCTTCCATTACTGATCTTGTTAATGATCATAACAATCACCTAACTCAATACATATCCACTTCTATTGGAAAGCGTAATTCTATCTCACCTAATTACTCCTCACTTATCTCTTTGCATTCAATACTACTTGTCTCCCCCTTGTAAAAACTATTCAGAAATTTTACTACTTCATTTCTGAATCTATTCATATATATATCCTCATGTTAATTTAGAGTAGACCCAAAATTGATGTAGACATTGATGCATTATTAGGCAGATATGGTCCAATTATAGAAAAATGAAAGCTAACATAGTGATTATAGCTGTGATTTTCCTTCTTGTTCTCACACCTTCTTTTGCAGAAACTGTTGTTTTAGCTACTTCACTTGAAGACCAAGATGATCAACAACTATTGAAAAGATCAAGAAGGCATAATAATAATGGTCATCATGGAGGAAGAAGATCAAAAGGAAGAACAAAAAAGTGTGACCCATTTTTCCTATATCTTTATGGAATCTGTGGTCAATGGCCTTTTCCAACTTATCCTTCTCCAGATAATCCCTTTCAACCAACACCACCGTCACCTCGCCGGAAACCACCGCCTCTGCCGCCGTTAGTACCCTCCCCTCCGCCACCAAATCCACCACGTCTTCCACCTCCATGGCTACCTTCACCACCACCACCACCACCGCCGTTAGTCCCATCGCCGCCGCCACCGTCTCCTCCGCCGCCGCCGTTGGTTCCGTCACCGCCGCCGCCGTCTCCTCCTTTAGTTCCTTCTCCCCCACCGCCGTTAGTTTTCCCGCCGTCGTTGATAATTCCTCCGCCGATGCCGGAAACGCCGGTGTTTCCATGGCTTTCGCCTCCTGATTTCTTCCTCAATCCTCCGCCGGAGTTCATTTTTCCATCGCCGCCGCAACCACCGGAAGAGCCATTTCCGTTCTCGCCGGTGACTCCAAGTGAACCCTACGCAGATCTGATTCCGCCGCCGTTAGTGTTGTTGCCGCCGTTTCAACTTCCACCACCGTCTCCCTTTAACACTTGATGATTCTGCCTACCAATGTTAATTTATTATTGCAGAAATCAATACTATACTTATTACTGCGTCTTTCATTATTGCCTTAATTAGTACGTAAATGAAACTTAAAATCTAAATCAAATGATTAGTATATATCTATATATATTAGTTTCAATAAATAAGAATTGCAAAATTATGACTTGTGAGAAACATTATCTGATGATCCTGAGGTTATACTGAGACGCATGCCACCAACAGATTCAATACACTAGTCTTTCACATCATCACCTTAATTAGTTATAAGCAGCCTAAAATCTAAATAAAATCATTGGTCAAAACTTCATCTTAATTCCCAAATTATGAGGTAAATTTGATTTTAGTCCTTAAGTTGTTTTTGTTTCATGTTAGTCCTTAAACTTTTTTATTTATTTTTTAATTAGTCTAAATGTTTTTTTTTATATATAATTAGTCTAAATGTAAAATGTGATGTTGCTTAGTTTTTATTGTTAGTCTCACATTTTGTCTCTCATACATATTTTAATAAAGGAGTTAAAGAAAAAAAAAATCATTATATTATTAGAAAATAAACCTCAAATTTAATTAACTCCAAGTCTCCAATACACTATGACTAAGAAAAAAGATTTTTTTTCTAGATTTTTTTTTCTTTCGACTCATTTTTTTTTGGTGAGTACCGGGCTTAAGGCAAAGCCCAAGAGCCAAAGCAACAAAAAACACAAAAAGGAAAAACAAAGAAAACCCTAAGCACCATATCGACGAACAAAGGGCAAGACCGAAAACGACTAAGGAGGCTTCACACAGCGCATGTCGCCCAGCCCTAATCTGTCGCGATGAAGCAGCGCAGCCATGGATGCCAGCGGGAGCTCAAGCCGAACAGTGTCCAGGTCTTCTCCCCGCTCACAACCAAGGTTCGCCAAGAAGTCGGCGCAAGCGTTGGCCTCCGGCCAACGATGCTCAATGCTCCAATGCCGGAAAAGACACAGCCTCTGCCTAATCTCTACAATGATGCTGAAAATTTCAGAAATAGACGAGGAATCGCAGCGCACAGCATTGACCAGCACGAGAGAATCGCATTCAATCTCGATACATCTCACTCCGTACTCAGCCGCAACCTTCAACCCCTCAAGGAGTCCCCAAGCCTCAGACTTGAGAACTGAACAGGTGCCGAGAAATTTGTGAAATCCAACAACCCAGCATCCGTTTTCATCCCTGAGCCTCCCAACGGACCGCTCCGTCAGTGTTCAACTTGACCCATCCCTGCTTGGGAGTGCTCCAAGCGACATGAACTTCCATCAGAGGTATGTTGACATCACCCAATCTTAAAGTCAGTTTCCCTCTGTCATAATCCTTAAAAATGCATTTGATAATTTCTGAATGTATGTATGGTTTTTTTGTATCAGAATCGTGGATGTCAGCATTTCTCCAATTCCAGATTTTCCAGACAACAACCGACCAAATCCTTTTACGAGAAATAATTTATTTCAACTGTTCTAATAAAAAATAATGAAAAAAAATTAGACAAAATCACGTTTTAAACAAATAGTAGAGCGAATGGAAAACTTTAAAGATTAAAATGGAAATAATAAAAAAAATTTAAGAACCAAAACAAAATTCATCTTATAATTTAAGGATCAAAATATTATAAATTCATAACATTATCTGGTTATTATTGTGAGGTTATAGTATTGTAAGAGGCATGCATGCCGCCAATAGGTTAAGTACACGTGTCGATCTGAAATAGAGTGATGGAGCATATATGAGTCATGAGTCATGCTATTTCTTTTATCTCTTTTGTTTCAATTTGTGTTCGACACGTGCCACACATGATCTGCAGTTCTGCACGAACACTAGGTCACGCGCCATGTCACGTGTCCCATCATTCGTAATTAAGGCAAGCTCCTACTTGCTCATTTACTTCAAATAATAATTATTAATAAGAAGGAGTAATGACTAATGAGTTACTCCCTCCCATCTATATGTTTAAGTTATTCGCTCCATTTATATTGGGTATAATTGACACAAAATAAATGTTAGGGGCATAATTAAAACTGACTCCAAACGTTAGGAGTACGAAAAGATCTTTTGCCTTTATTCATTTATGACTCTACTATCTTTAATAGAAATAAAACGATAAAAAAATAATTAATATCCTCTTATTTTATAAAACATCATATATTTTAAAATATGAAAAGTCCTAAAAAAAACATATATACAGGAACAAAAGTAGTTAACAACCTCACATGATATGTCAACGTGTGACATGCGCTGCTATTCTCTACCAAAACGCATAGCAAATTGTTGTAACAAATAACAATGTTTACAAGTGTTGTTGGATGAGCTCAAATTAGGGATGTGGTATAGGTTGAGTATTATAATTTTGATCAACAAATTTAGATTTAAGTAGGTATATTTAACAAATACTTGAATCTCTATATATATTGAACTTTTTCGTTAATACAATCTCTATCTTGAGTTAAATTAGATTAATTTTAAGTCAAAACGAAAATTTTGGTTCTTTATCTTCAAGATAGATTGCAATCTAATCCTTTATCATTTTTTGTTGCAATATTGGTCCTACAAATTTTTTAAAAATTTCACTCTTTGGTCCTAATAAAAAAAAATATGATCATATCTCACTCGTTTTAAGTTTGAATTCGACGAATCTAGAGTTATATGTTACATTTAATGAATCATTAATCTATTCAATTGTGGTTGTCACATACAAAGTCAAATTTGACTCCAAAAGTTGACCTCATTTTACAATCAAATGAGATAAGTTAGTTATATTTCTCTTGTTTCAAGTTCAAATGCAATGAGTTAGGAGTTGCATGTTATTTTTAACAAGTTATTTTTCTACACCCATTTGAGGCTGTCAGCAAATGATGATAAATTGAACCCTAAAGTAAATTTGGCACCAATTTTTTATAATAGCAAAAGTATTACCTGTGCTCCCAAACTATAGAGGTAGTTTCAGTTGTACCCCTAATTTTTTTGTGGTCAATTATACCCCAAAACTTTCACATTTGACTCAATTATATATACATTAAGACATAACATCATTTAAATCGTTAACGAAAAAGGGTGATATCGAAAGTGGTTTTTTTTTCTTTATTTTGTTGTCTATTGTACCCCAAAACTTTCACATTCGTTTCAATTTTACTCTCAAACTTACATTTTGTGTCAATTGTATCTTCAAAAATGTTAACAACAACATTTTCCATTAACGATTTAGACGACATTAGGTCTTGGGGTAATAATTGAGTCGAATATGAAACTTTGAAGGTACAATTAACTACAAAAAAAAAATCATGAGTACAATTGAAACAACCCATATATATTTTGGGGGCACCAAATATATATACTTTTGCATTTCTATAATTTATCACTTTTTTTTGTTTCAAACTCACTTTCGGGCTCGATTTAACCATATTATTAACAAACAGTCCCAATTGAGCTTAAAAAGAATTTGATAATAGTAACATGTAACTCAAAACTCGTGATATTTGAACTTGAAACGAGAAAAATATAACCAACTTTACTCGTCTGATTGTGAAACAAACGATCCATTTTTTAAATCCTCACAATGCAGGATATGCTTTGTAGACACACACCGAAACATCCTTACTACGCGCTCATCACTATTATACATGTACCTTATATCAAACTATAATAAACCACCTCTCTATTATAAATATCCAAACTCAACCTCTATCAAAAATAATGCATCATACTCTTTCACTCATTTTCTCACTTTGAACTAATCTTATAACTTAAACATTGGAGATTCACAAAAAGTCATCTATGTGCATCATTTTCACGGGAATTCTCTTGCATCCAAGTCATTTCTAAGCTCACATCAAAGAAACTTAAAATAAAGGGTAAATTCCACTTTGGTACCCTGTTCTTTCAAAAGTGACATTTTGGTACCCTGTTCTTTCAAAAATGTCATTTTGGTACCCTGTTCTTTCAGAAGTGACATTTTGGTACTCTGTTCTTTAGACCAAGTGACACTTTGGTACCCTAAAAAAGATAGAATAGGGTAAAAAATAGTGAAAGAACAAGGTACCAAAGTGTCACTTGGTCCAAAGAACAGGGTGCCAAAATGTCACTTTTGAAAGAACAGGGTACCAAAATGATATTTTTGAAAAAACAGGGTACCAAAGTGTCACTTTTGAAAGAACAGGGTACCAAAGTGGAATTGGTCCATAGAACAGGGTACTAAAGTGGAATTTACCCTAAAATAAAATTTGGTAGCCTAATTTTTTTAAAATAAAAATAAAAATCATTATTTTCCACTCAAGTATGAATAAGACACTTGGAACATACTCATGTCCAGTCACACGCCTCCCATACGGCCATACCATAACTAACCGAATCGGATGTTTCCTTTTACTCCACGCGCTGTGAAGCGAATCTGTGTCACGTGCTTGGTTTAAGAAGTTGAAGATCATGAGGTTTTGGTTAGGATTTTAGGTTGGAAAAATTGGGCCCCACATCGATTGACACAACAGAAATATAGGCCTAAACACTTGTTTATAGTGAAGTTGTTTTGTTATTTTGTCAAATTTTCTATGTACAGCTTAATTGGTCAATAGTTCAATTATAATGTTAATTTTTTATAAAATTTTTGTTGAAGTTTAATTTGAATGAGACCATTAATGATAGATACAACTAAGTCAATAAAAGAAAGTTGAAATGTATTAAGGTTTTAACTTTTAAGGAATAAAAAATATTTTTGGATTTTTAACTTCACTTATTTAGAATTCTTAAATTTTAAAATTGGACAGACAAATTTTTTAGGAATTGAATTTTGTTCCTTTTAAATCCTCAAGTTTCTAAAAAAAATAAACAATTTAAAAGTATTGAGTGATCAAAATTAAAAACTTAAGAATTAGTATTTATCAATTTATTTGAAAGCTTAAGAGTTGGTGTTTATCAATTTATTTGTCAAAATGGAGAACTCAAGAAATATTTTCACTCTCTACCTAAAATTCATATATTCTTATTGCAACTTAACCTAAATAAAAATATACATCTTAGAATTTTATGAGCCTTTGATTAATTATTTATAAATTAAACTAAAAAAAAATTGCTCACGCTTTTAATTTATAGTGATATTTGCTTCTTCTCCTTCTTTTCGTATTTTGACCTTTTATAATATTTAAAAAATTTAAGAATTGTAATAAAAATCATGCTTTATCAAAAGCAATACTAATTTCTCTTTAACAAAACTTTCCTTTTTTTGTTTTACATTAAGTAATATTTAGAGGGGAAAAAAGAAAGTGAAAAAGGAAAAGAGCAAACCTACTTTTTGGTCCCTCAATTGTTACTGAGTCGAGGATTTGGTCCCTCAATTGTGAGAAACTACAACTCAGTCCCTCAATTATACAATTTCGTTTACGTTTTGGTCCCTCAGGTCTAGTCCGTTAGTGATAGAGCTGTTAAGTGATGACGTGTCACTGTTAAATGCTTAGGTAGCAGTTAAATGCTGAGTTGACTGCCCAGTCATCTATTTTATTCCTATTTCATTTTATAGCTAAGCAAATATAATTAAATTAAAAAGATAAAAATAAAAAACGGATGCTTCCTCTTCTCTCTCTCCAACATCAAGTTCTCGTCCCTTTCCTCCCCAACACCTCCTCCTTCCCCAGCTCCCTCGCCGTCGTCGCCACCACTTTCCATCTCTCCAAGTCTGACCCAAAAACCCAGACATTTGAGGCGAAAAACAAAACAAAAAAATGAATAAGGAAGAGTCCAGGTGAGAACATCCTAAATATACAAATGGTGAAATCACATGTGCTGAATTTGATTGGGCAAATAGCAGCGATTGCAGATGCGACGAGAGTGTTCTCCTCCGCCACTACTGCAAACAAAAATAAACCCATGGAGGTTGGAGACAACCACGAGGAGATTGAAGCAGAAGAGGAAATTTCTAAGGTTCAAGAGAAGAAGAAAGCGGCCGAAGCGACCGTTGTTGCCGTCTGCAGCAGCGAAGGAGTGGCAGTTTGGCGACGACGACGACGGGTTTGTTGGGAGATTGACGGATCTTGATCCAAATGCAATCAAGTTGAAAGCTTTGGATTTGGTGTACCAAAACATCAAGTACAAACTAATTGAAGATGAATCAACCAAAACATCACACAAATGAAACGATCGTGAATCAGCGATTAATTAATTGATCGATACCTCAAGTATGGAGGATGCTTTGGCCACTGATTGTTCCACTTGGCGACTCCATGGTCATTGGGATCGAGCGACGCAGGCACGAGCGTGGGATCGTGTACAGTGAAATCGAACACTTCCTTCCAATCCCTAACGTTCTTGGTGTGCTCCGTGTCGTAATACCCCAAAACCCGCACCGCGTCTCGCCATACCTTCCTCTTCTCCTCCGCGCTCTGCCGAAAAAACTCGCTTGTCGCCGCCTCGATCCGCCGGCGACTCTCTGACGAGGCGCGATGGTTGATGACCTGGAAGAAGCCCCAGCCTTTTAGGCCTTCGCTATCTTCGTCGTGGTTGATTCATCTTAGAGAGGTGGAAAGTGGTGGCGAGGACGGCGAGGGAGTTGGGGAAGGAGGAGGTGTTAGGGAGAAAAGGGACCAAAACTTGATGTTAGAGAGAGAGAAGAGGAAGCATCAATTTTTATTTTTATCTTTTTAATTTAATTATAGTTGCTTAGCTGTAAAATGAAATAGGAATAAAATAGATGACTGGGAGTCAACTCAGCATTTAACTGCTACATAAGCATTTAACAGTGACATGTCATCACTTAACAGCTCTATCACTAACGGACCAGACCTGAGGGACCAAAACATAAATGGGATTGTAAAATTGAGGGACTGAGTTGTAGTTTCTCACAATTGAGGGACCAAATCCTCGACTCAGTAACAATTGAGGGACCAAAAAGTAAGTTTGCTCGAAGGAAAATGGAAAGTGGTTAATGTGGAAGAAGAAAAAAAAGGTAAAAGTTTGCATCGAGGCATCCGCCACTCTTTTATTTTGAAGAAAAGCGAAAGCGATGATTCCTTCTTATTGGAATAAATTATACATGCCCAAATTTAAATCTCCAAACAAACCCAAAAAAAAGTCAATAAAATGAATAAATAAATAAAATAAAATAAAAATGAAGAGATTGAAGTCAAACTGTAGAAACTAGAAACACATAAAATATTTATAAATGTTTACGAGATATTCCACTTCGATCCTTATCTTGCAACGAGAGACATCCCCCACGTCCCACTTCTCGTAACTTCTCACCTCCTTTTGTTTTTGTTTTTTTTTTCCCTTTATACAATTTGAAAAATAAAATTCCTCATTCATTTCTTTCTTTTTCAGTATGTATTTCAAATCATAATATCAGTGTTGTTATAATCGAACCGGACAAAGACTCGGACAAGTGTTCAGTTCACGGTCGGATCGGTTGAATCGGTCGGACCGGATGTTTGGACCGGATGACGTAATAAATAATTATTTTTAATATATTAAATATAAACCCTCTATATTTTCTTTTTGGGTCTAAGAGATGCATTAAATCTATTAATTTATTAGATAAGTAAAACAATTGGTAAAAGAAAGCTAATAGAGCCTCACAGTTGGGATGGTAAAGGCACTGGGAGTGTGAAGAAAGGGCATGGGTTCGATCCTTACAAGGCTCAAAATGATTTTTTGTAAAAAAAATTGAGAACCGCCGGTCCGGTCCAGTGGTTGGTTCCGGTTTTCCGGTTTTTGGCCAGTTATTTCTGGTCCAACCATCATTTCGGTTCAAATGGTTGAACCAACTCGCTTGTGTCTTCGGGTAGCGGTCTAACCGGTCTGACCGGCCGATCCGGTCTGGTTTTCACATCACTGCATAATACACAGTATTTTTAATGAAAGTAACTTAATTTAGGAGTTTTTTTATATAGAAATATAATGTATTTTCTTCTATATATGTTTTAAGAAAAGACCAATATTTTTTAGATTTTAAAAAAATCATAACAGAGATAAAAAAAAAAGGTTTAAATAAAAATATATTTTAAAGATTAAACTTTATAATTTATCATTTAGAAACTAAATTATAAAAATTTATAGGTCAACTGCAAATTAGGTCTCATATCTTTTGTTGAGTTCCTAATTTGATTCTATATTTTTTTTTTGTTGCACTTTTGGTCTCATATCTTTGCAAAATATATGAGACCACTTTTGCACATGTTCAAAAGATGTATGACCAATTCTGCAATTGATTGAAATATATGAGAATAAATCTGCAACAAAAAAAAAGATATAAGACAACATTAAAAATTGAGCAAAAGATATGAGACCAAATTTATAATTTTAAAAAAATTAAATCATTTATTTACTCCAAAATATATACTTACTTAAGTTAAGAGATAGGGTTTGTTGTTACATTGAAGTTTGTTGGTTCCAAAAATACAGTGGGCACTGTAGAAAATGATGAGAAGCATAACATAAGTGGGTACATATTTGAACCTATAGTTACTGCTCAAATTCTGCACACTCATAGATGGAGTACTAACTAACTGCCAAAATGCACTAAATAATGAAAAGAGAATTGTTCACCCACACATATATACTTATTGGATTCACAAATAGAATTTACTAGTATAATCTATTCACTGAAACTGTTAATTCTATATCCACTTGCTCTCTTTGGGTTGGTAGGCAATTTTATCATAATTTTGCAACTCACCCTTTCTTACATCTCCTCATTTGCTTCCTTCTACTCCTACCAAATTTAATGCATATAAATTATATATGATGTGTCAATGAACCAATCTATTTATGAATTTCATCCTTTTCCTATTCCTAATGTCCATATGTGTTTAATTTTGTATGATTATTTGTATTCATATCCACTTATTATATATTTTATATCTGTATTTTATATATATTTGATAAATTAATAATTATATATATTATTTGCTATTTAAAATATTAAAAATATAAGATATGGTGTCATAATTTAAAAACTAAATACATCTAACAAATGCAATTTTAGTTTCATTAACTAACAATAGAGAAGACTAGGGATGACAACAGGTAGGGTACCCAGTCATTTTGTCACTATTCGTATCCGTTACCCTATTGGTATCCAATAATTTATTATTCGTACTCTATTCGATACCCCGTATTCGAGGAGTATCATAAATATCCAAAATACCAAAAAGTAATGAATATAAGATATATTCTAATTAAAAAATCGGATATATCTGATATCCGATACCTAATATTCATTGATTGAAGGAGTATTTTCCAATGAACTTTAACAAAGTAGTATAGGTGTTAAATGCGAGCGCAAGTTATATTATGTCACTGAATAGTACACCGTGTTAAGGGATTTTGTCACTTAGACAAATAATAAAGTGATTGAGATAATATTCATAATAATCACTCAATATATTTGACAGTTATCATGGTATTTTACATAGTTCGACTTCACATTATGTTATAAATTGTCATCCCTAATTTTATGGATTATGATACTAATTCCTTGCTCGCTTAATTATGGGTAACAAAAAAAATTATATAAAAAATATTGTAATTAATTAAACGGAGGAGTTATGAGGGAAAAAAGGCAGGAGATTTATCGTTTGATTATAATAAATTTTGTTTAGGATGATTTAAGTGCATATTGAAAAATGAGGAAATAAAAAAGGAAAAGAAAGAAAGAAAGAAAGAAAATGGAAGGTGAGGTTTCGATCGTGTTGGGTAGGCCACGTATAAGAGAAAAGGTGGACCCAGACATGTGGGAGTAAGAAAGAAACGATTCATCCATCTCTCATTCATATAAATCTTCCCTCACGCTTTTTCTTTATTGTTTTTTCAACATTCCAACTTTCTTCTTCATCTTCTTCGGTTTTCACGAGATGTGCGACGAAGATTGGGTCAACCACGCCATGGCCGACGATTCCCTTGTCGTCGACCTTCTTCTCCATCTCCAACAATCTCACCCGCCGCCGCCCAAAAAAACCGCCGCTCCTTCTCTTCTTCGTCTCGACTGGACCGTTCGTCAGCGCCGCTCCAGGTTAACCACCGCCGTCGCCGGCGACGACAAGAAATCCGAGCCGACGAGAGCTAGTCCGACCACTCCACTCTCTTGGAGCGGCGCCACCTCCGCCAGCGGCGGCGCCGGCGCCGGCGACGAGGAGTCTAGCCGACCTACGAAACCCTTGAAAACCTCAAGATCTAAGGTTTGATACACTTTTCTTCCTTCTTCTTTTTTTTTTGGTTGAATTTTTCTCGTCGGTTCGTTCGCCGGCGCATTCTGTTAGGTTTGTTGAACGGCGAGTTTCGCGACTCGGAATTTCGTTCTGTTTCTGTCTGACATGGTTTTTGTTAATTGACGGAAATGCCCTCTAGGAACTACAAATTTTACCTCCACGAATCCACGTTAATTAGTTAGTTCAAACTGAAGTAGTGAACTACAAATTTCACTCGCTGGAATGAAACCGCCGATGACATCACCGTCGCCGTTTGTTTTAGATGCCCTTTTAAAAAGTTCATCATCGTATGACTTTTCTTTTTCTTTTATTTTTTAAAAAAAGAGAATTCTGAATTCTGTTATTAATTATTAAATCAACAATATTCAGAATTTCAGAGAAAATACATGACTTTCATTCAACGCCTTGGAATGACTCTTATCTCCACTCCGTGTCACGCCTCGTCCTTAAATGACGATAACACCCCTCCCACAAGGAAGGGCATTTTCGTTACTTGATGATATATATAACTGACGGAGGGGTATTTGGGTAATTTCCCTTCTGCCACCTGCTTTTTTTGGTGGCGTGTTTTCGTGGCAAATAGTTATGTGCGTGTAGTTTGGTGTATAGTTGCGAAGTGGTTGTGTTGTGTGTGTGCACTTTTGGGATGGATGATTGGGTGTGATCCTCCTCACTGTAGAATTCCCTGCACCCGCATGCATGCATCTTTTTGATTGATTCTTCGATTCTCTTTTTTTCACTTTTCAGTTTTCACTCTGTGTGTGTCTCAGTCTCAGTCTGTCTGCGTCGTCGTTTCACATGCCAGGGGTAAACGACAAGTGTCATTGTAGAAAGTCAAAAAAACTAAGGGCAGTTTTTTGATTGGCCACTGTTATTCCTTTAGAATGATAGGGGGTAGGGTCCAGAAACTCAGAATCTTGGGTCAATTTTGTTTTCCTAATTAATTCATAAATGAAAGGAAATTAATTGTTTTTACAACTTGTTAAGATATTGTTTTATTGTAATCGTTGATTTTGTTTGTTCAAAAAAAATGTTTAAATGTACAATTTAGTTCTTAAAAGGTCAAAATAGTATAGTAATTAGTCTTTTTTATGGACTAGACTAAATAGTATATTGTTTTAATTTTTTACGGACTAAATAGTATACCGTTTTGATTTTTTAGGGATTAAATTATACATTTCAATCTTTTAGGGATCGAGTTGGCAGCTTAGTGATCTTTCAGTGATCAAATTGTTAGTTTACTCTTGAATGTAGATTATGACGCTAATTAATTAATTATAAGGCCACAGAGACTCAGAGAGAAAAATAAATATCCTTAAAGAAAGCTGCTTTTCCCATTTGAAAGCAAATGGTAAGAGCCATTTGATTTGGGTGGGTAGCTCCCAATGGGGTCCACTTTGTCAGTTGTGATCACATTGATGGTAGGAAACTACTTAAGCTGGCTCATTGGTTATGGGTTTTAATTAGTTTTTAAGCATCGCTATCAATCACCCCCTTTTAATTAATTAGTTTCATGGACATGCATCACGCATGGTTTTTCTATGGTTATGTTGTGAATAAATAAAAGCGATTATGTCCTGAAAAGGAACCTCTCTTTCTCCCTCTCTCAATTTTCTTTAACTTATTGTCCTTTTCTTTTTCTCCTCTCTAAAACTAGAAAAATTTACTCACTGACAATAGGTGATGGGGGTGCATGGGTTAGGTCTTGTATTTAATTAAGAGATACACTGCAATCTTATGACTGTAAACAGAGCACAACAGAGTAGAAAATAGAAATGACATTACTGATGAAGAATATGGTACACTGAGTCCCACCCCTTTATGCAGAAAGATCTGTATTCAATAGTGGGGTTCTGTTTAGTATTTATTTCTTGTTTGAGGTCAGTCTACAAGATTTTTTCCTTCTTTGTTTTCCATTTAGAGGAAAATGAGTCTCATTAGTCTCCCTCTCTGACCCATCCTTTCCATTCCCTTCTTGTGCCAGTTGCTATATTTATAATTAGTCCACGGTTGACAGTAGTGGAAAGAGGAAAATACTTAGAGTGAATATATAATTTAGTCCTTAAAAGATACTCGAGTTAACTACTCAGACTCCGAATGTCTAGTTTACACATTTTAATCCCTAAAATCAGCGAAAGTAATACATTTTAGTCTCTTGTCCCTGAAAGTCTATTTATTATCAAGAACTAAAGTGTGTAAACCAAACTTTCAGCGATTGAGTTGTTAATTCTTATCTTTGAGGACCAAATTCCAAATTGTATGTTTATTCAAATATTTATTCCCATTGAATAAAGACTAGCATCTTTAGATTTAAGTACCGGCAAATATTTGTTGATTGTAATTGTATGGTATTCAGATGCGTCAAATGTATGTATGTCATATAGAAATTTCACATTGGAAGTGAAAGAAAGGACTGGAAGAAAATGTCTATATCAAGCTTTACAACTGTCTTGCAAATGATTCACCTTTTTATTGTTCATGATTGTGTTTGTCCTTGTAAATAGATATCAAGCGTTAATGTGATCATATTCTTACAGTAAATATATTAGCAGTGTCTACTTTGATATAACGAATGTCTGATGGTTAACATCTTGCAGGTTTCTAGTAGTAATCCGAATGAAACAGCCACCACCAAAAAGACAAAAAGAAAAAAGGTAAATGTGAAGAACCTTTTGAAGTCTGCCTATTTTCCTGGTCTTCTAATTATTGGAGCATTTAACTCTCAAGTTTGTGATAGTTTATTTTTTGTTTTTGCCTACCTGGTTAGCACATAATATCAGTATTGACAATTTCGGTGTCTGCAGACTTTAGCTGAACTAAAGGATGAGGAGATTCAGTTGTTAAAGGAGAGGAGAAATCTGAAAAATGTATGTTATGTTCTTGTCTTCTCGAGACTATATATATATATATATATATTTGGTTTGTGTGTGTTGATAGTTCTTATGATTTCTTTGTTGTTACTAAATCTTGAACAGGAGTTAGCATCCCTGAGTCTCATTGTTGATAAACATAGAGCAACCAATGAAAGCTTAAAGAAAATGAAGGTGTTTATTCCTCATCTTTAGCAATGCTCTGTATCTACCCCATTTAACTATACTGACTTCCTACTGCTAATTCTGAATTTCTGATGCATTCTTATGTTCTAAGTTTGTTTTCACTTTTCTACTTACTAGTTTGAGTAAATTAATGGTTTAGTCATCAAAACATGATAGATGTCTCAATTTAACCTCTAAAAGATGGAATTATACAATTTCATGCCATCAATTTGATCCTTTTGTTAAGCATACCATCATATTTGTTGTAATTACATTTTCCAGAGACTAAATTGAGACATTTACCATTTTCAAGAACCAAATAATTAATTTACTGTACTAATTACTACCAAGTTGAATGATGAAATAAGCATCAAGAATACTATACAATAGAACCTAATTACTCCATAATTGATCTTTTTTTCAACAGTTTGATTTAGAGTCACGACAGAAGTTGAAAACAGCTACTACCTGTGTTGCTTCTGAGAAACCGATGATGTTTCATCAACCTCAGATTATGGAGGCACAGTGTCATCCTTCTCATTCATTCTCACCAACAAGTATCACAAACATGGTTGTGGATGACGTGTCACCTATCCCATCATCAAAAGCTTCTTCTTCCAAAGCACATGAGAATGAGAATCAAGGAGCTTCATTCTTGCTTCCTGATCTAAACCTGCCTTTAGACGAGGATTTAAGCTCTAATTCCATACATGGATTAAGCTAATAAAAAGATATGACGTGTTAATTAGTTCTTCATAGTTCAAATTCTAACCATGTTAGGCTGTGCTAGTGCTGCTATAATAGAAAAAAAAAAAGGTGTTTTTTTATTCATGAAGGTAACTTGGGTAGTGTAAAGATCCTAACAAATCATACAGTTCTCTATAACTTTTATTATTTTTTTCTTTGGGGTAACCCCGGATCCTTCCTTCCCATTATAGAATTTTATATATACTGATAAATGTAATTATATGTCCTCCCAGATAATTCAACAGTTTTGGATTTTTCCTTCCTTTTTGCCTCATAAAAGTTTCTATATATTGTCACTTTTCAGTTTCACCAAGGATGCAAAATATGGTCTGATTCTGTTTCTCTTACATAACACTTTCATTTCTGAATGGACTTTTTTCTTAATTATTATTCCTTAATTGTATGTGGCTTGTGTAATAATTAGTTTTGGGTGTGTATGGTTGGCAGAGGTTATAGGCTTTTTGGATTTCGGGCCTTTATGGGCTTCTCTGTTCAAAGCTTTACGTGACTTGTTTTACTTTATTATATAGTTGGCAAAAGGAGTCAAGAAGAGTTTTGGCCCATATTCTATTGTTCCTTCTTTCATTTTCTCTAAGCCTCTAGAATCACTATTAAGAAGAGAAATTAGAATGATAGTAAAATATAAAAATATTGCGTGATAAGTAAACTATTTAGAATTAGATTTTAATATTTATGGATACAAACAAATTTACAAATATATATATTTGAAATATATATATTTGAAAAAGAATTATGAAAGATATAGTTATTTAGAGAAAGATTTAAAATTGTGATAATTTTAAAATAATATAAATGAAAGATTGAAAACCGAAGAGCAAGCAAAATGAGAAAGAATTGTGATGATCGAGAAAGAAAGTGGTATTTGTTTGTCATGATTCTAGGATTTGCCCTTTTCAGCTCAACATCCCTACTAGCTACTACCCCGCACACTCGTACTAATAATATCACACTCCTAATGTCCTTAAGAAAACACTATATTATAGACACCTATATGTTTCATTCATTATATTTCATATTTTATTTTTTTTAGAAGAATTCTATTTCATATATATATATATATATAGGTCAAAGGGTCATTTTGGTCCTAAATGTTGGTAAAATGTTTCATTTTGGTCCCATATTATTGAATTTAGTCATATTTCTCTCGTTTCTCATTTCAAAGCTAAAGGAATTGTTAAGAGGATCTCGTAACTTTGAATTTGTCGCATTCGAATTTGAAATGAAAGAGATATGATCAACTTTGCTTGTTTGACAATGAAACGAGCAGTCTACTTTTAGGATCGATTTGAACTCGTTTGTTGACGGCCTTAACTAGATAGAGAAAATACTATTTGAGAATAATACGTAGCTCTAAAGTCTTCATGTTTGAATATGAAACAAGTCACATTCAATAGTTTGGACCAAAATGAAACATTTTGCCAACATTTAGGACCAATTTGAATATTTTGAAACATAATGGACCAAAATGAACATTAAGGTATACATTTAGGACCAAAATGAACTTTTAACCTGTATATATATAATTGTAAGTCTAAATTATGTATTTATAGCTACCCTAGATTAATTTATTATTTGACCGTAAGTTCTCTACTTAAATATAAGCGGCTATAACGTAATGTTTTTTTATCCTTACAAATGGAATTTGAACTCTTACTACTTAAGGGATCAAATAAAAAATTATTAAACCACACTCATAATTATATTTTATATTTGTGTAAAATATAGTAAACGTACATATAGTTTAGTCCGATCTCACATTAATACTGTGTAGTTTAAAAAATCTCACTTGAGAGTACTTGAGGTATATGTCGTTAAGTAATTACGGTATTTGTGGTTTTGTTCTTTCAATTTTAACGGAAAATGCCCAGGTTGAAGATTTAGTCCTTTATTACTTTTTGGCCTTATATTGTGATAAGTTATAGAATTGATCTCATATCTTTATAAAAAGTTCTACTATCAATCTCATCTGATCTAAAGATATGAGATTAATGATTTACACTTGAATCAAAGATATAAGACCAATTATGCAACATGATCAAAAAATATGAGATTAAATTTTGAATTTAATTAAAAAATATGAGATCAAATATGTAACACGGGACTAAATTTGCACCTTAAGCAAAATATATGAGACTAAAAACATAATAAAAAAATTATAAGATCAAATCAAAACTTGGACAAAATTATAGAACTAAAAATACACTTTGACATTACATTTATTCAAAGTAAAAGATAAATTTTTTTTTTGTCATTTAAGATTAAATAATTGATTTAAAGTGAATTTAAGGAGTAAAAGATAATTTTTTTTCTTTAAAATGTTAATAAATTAAAATAAAAAAAGAGTGTAGGTAGCTAAGAGTGAAATCAATCAATCAAAATGGAAGGAGCAGCTTACTAATATAAAATCTTAGTTACTGTCATGACGGACGCAGATCTGCCATATAGATTTAAGAAACAAAACCATCCCACTCATCGTATCTTTCTTTCTTAAATCTTAATATCTCTCTCCGAACTCACCATGGATAAATTATATTTTAATATCTTATTTTATGGATCCATTTCACTTTAGTATTCTATTTTTTTAAAAGTGATACTTTAAAACCTTATTCTTTGCACCATTAACATTTTGGTACTCTATTCTTTTAAAAGTGATACTTTTGTATCCTATTCTTTGCAGCATTAACACTTTGATACCCTGTCCTATAAACCGATTTTACTTTAGTATCTTGTTCTTTCACGATTTGTTATCATGTTCTATCTTTGTTAGGATATCAAAGTGTTAACAGTACAGAAAACATGATATTAAAATGTCACTTTTAAAAGAACATGGTACTCAAATGTTAACAGTGCAAAAATTAGGATACCACAGTATCACTTTTGAAAAAATAGGATACCAAAGTGAAATCGGTTCATAAAATAAAGTACCAAAATGTAATTTACCTTATCAATATTTATGTATATATATAAATATATGTATGGCGTCATGATCATCATTCACGTCTCATCATCACCATATCACTCACATCCATCATACTCTTTCCATCTTCCTCTCACTCACTCACCAGAATCGTATACTTGAGACTTTAGATTATCAACAAGCTTTTCCATCTGATTTTCCTTCCTACATGCATCTACACCTTTCATTTTTTTTTTTAACAAACTTACATCTTACAATAACAATACTATCAGTCCATCAAACATTACAATTCATTAATGACAATATAAATTGGATTTATCTAATATGTAACTTTAATGCACATTTTAAAATTTCTTTTGATCAGTTAGTAGAGCATCTCATATCTTGAAATCTACGAAATTTCATTTAAAAAATTTTTAATGTTTGAAAACTCATTTGACCAATCAAAAGAAACCTTAACATGTTCCCTAAGGGCACATGTTAGAAAGACCCATCTCTCAAAGGCTTCTTGTTTCACAAATAAATAAAGGATTTTGCTAGAAAAAGTTCTATAGCAAAAGCTAATCAATTTTTGCCTTAGTTTTGGTACGGATTACAAAATTGTTGATATACATTAATTAAAAAATAAAAAGTAAAAATAGAAGAGAGGAGAGAGAGTGAAATGAAAAATGGTTAGCTTTTGCTATGCTACTTTTCATAGCAAAACCCTTCTTTCTTTAGCAAACTTAAATTTTCGTACAATAACAATATTACAATGTACCAAGATAATAAATCAATCCATAGATATTATTGACTCTTTCCTAATTTCACCAATGTGAGACTTCATTCGATAGATACATACTCATAATTTTCAACAAAATTTAGGGATAAAAACAATTATACAAATATAAAGACCAAAAAGTATAAATTCAATATAAGTTTAAGAATTAAAAAGTATAAAATCATTTGTTCTCTGGATTAATTTTATAACTTGTAATCCTTAAATTTAAATTGAATTTTTATATTTTGATTTCTTAATTTTGTCATTAAATAAATAAAGTCTCAGCCACCATATAGAAGCTATTGGATGTGATTTTCTCTCTCTCTCTCTGTGCATCTAGCTAGATCTTTTTTATTAATTTTGCTAGTTGTACCATGAGGGTGTACTAGTGTATTGTGTTGGACGAGGAGGACTATGATGATTGGTTTTCGTATAATTTTGACTTCAAAAAAACTAACTTCACTTCACTTTGGTCTGCCACACTCTCAGTCTCTTGGAAAAACTGCAAAACAGACAGGTCCCCCCACACACGTTTCACCTCAGAACTAAACACACTCACTAGTCACTCCCTTCTATATAACATGTATTAATTAAAATTACTTAATTAATTGGATTCATCCTCTTCCTTAATCTTCATCTTCCTCTATCTATATGTCTCTCTTTTAAACCAATCCTTCAAATTTATTTATTAATTATACTCTGTTTTTTCTGCCAACTCAAAGACAACAACAAAAACAAAACCAATAATAACAACCACTGCTACTATACAAGCTTTGTGGAGAATAAGAGCCCCACTCCCATTTTGTATATATGTACACTTTCTTCACGCAGACCTTGCTAATGCTGCCATATCATAATGCACTTTTACTGTACAATATCAACATACATACATACATACTATTCTCGTTGGAAGTAAGTAAAGCATTTAATATATAATATTTAACAAAAGATCAAGGTAGTTGAAAACAGAGAAATACAGTAAAATCGGAGCTTTCATTTCCTCATCATGCACATTGATCCATCATCCATTACATAGTCATTACTGGACTCATGCCAAAAACACACATATTATCTATATATATATGTAAACAACTACTAGCTAGTGAAACGTAGGTAGGACATACATATATATATGTATATATGAGCATGATTAATTAATTAGACGACCATTCTAGAAGAGGATGGTGTAGTAGCAGCAAAGTTAACAGCCAACTTCAAATCGAGCTCAACATTGTGAGTAAGTGGTCGAACTTGAGGCATGACAGTGAACAATTGAGACATACAAGTCACAGCACAACACTTACTCCGATTCTGATTCTGATTCTGATTCTTCACACTCACTCCCTTTCCCTTACTACTACTATTATATCTCTCACTACTAATACTACTACTACTACTACTACTACTACTACTACTTCCATTATTGTCCTTTTTCTGTTGTTGTGAAGAATTATTAGAAGAGGAATCACTAGGCGAAACAGAGAGGAGGGGAAGAACAGAGGGTATCTCAAAGTTGGTTTTGGCTTTTGCTCCTCTAAGGCGTCTGGCGGCGGCGTCATATGCACGCGCCGCCTCCTCCGCCGTGTCGAAGGTGCCGAGCCAGTGGCGGCACCGCCCTATGCGGTCGCGTATCTCGGCGGACCATCTTCCCCACGGTCTCTTTCTCACTCCTCTGTAGTTCTTGTTCACCGAAACAGAGGAGGCTGCCTTATTATTATTATTAGGCTTCTCTGTTTTCTTCTTGTTCTTGTTGTTGTTGTTGTTAAGATTGTTGATGGTGGTGGTGGGTTTGACTCCGAATAGGATGTGTTGGCCTACTACGGCGGCGATGCCTTCCAGTGCCGCCGGAGCCGGAGGAGACGGTGGTGGTGGTGGTGGTAGGCAGTAGCATGGTGTGGGTGGTTTGGGAAGGAAGAGGAAATCGTCCATCATGATGATGTCTTTGTGTGGATGAAAAACTTGGGATTGTGTTTTTGTGAGCTTCTTGTTGCAACTGGTAGCTATTTATATGAGTTTTTCAACTCTCTCAACTTGGCAAGTTATTATTATATATTGTTGGTTTCTAAAGTAATTTTGTCTTTAAAGAGTTGAAATCATTATCATTATTACATTATAATTTATTATAATTTATACTACTTTTTTTTTCTTTAAATTTTGCGTCTAGCATAAGAGTTTAATATTGGCAAAAAAAACCTTTTTATACTCCTAGAGGTCAGTTTCAGTTATGTCCCTAACATTTGTTTTGTTTCAATTATGCCCCCATGTAAAAGATCGGTGTCAATTATACCTTAACCTCAATTTTTTTGGGCGAAAGTCCTATTTTGGTCCCTCAAGTTTACTCAAAGTTCTGTTTTGATCCCTCAAGTCTCCGACGAACCTTTCGATGAGATACACGGCAACCCCGACGACTAAGAAAACTCCTAATCCAAGGTTTTTTAACCTCCTAAGTTCGATGGAACCTACATTTTGCAGACAAATGACCGGAAATATGATTTTTGGCGGCTTGCCAGTCATTTTTCGCAAAATGGATGTCGTCATTGAACTCAGGAGGTAAAAAAACCTTGGATTATGAGTTTTCGTAATTGTCGGGGCCGTTGTGTATCTCGCCGAAAAGTTCGCCAGAGACTTGAGGGTCCAAAACGAAACTTTGAGCAAACTTGAGAGACCAAAATAGGACTTTGGCCCCAAAAAAATTGAAGTTAGGGTATAATTGACATCAACGTTTCACAATGGGAGCATAATTGACACAAAACAAACGTTAGGGGCATAACTGAAACTGACCTCAAACGTTAGGGGCACGAAAGGGTCTTTTGCCTATCTTATAATATAGTGATCTTATGTTAGAATTTTATTTAGGGAAATATGTAACAAGACCCCTTAAACTTTGGGTCATTTCGAAGTAGACCCTTAAACTATCAATTTTGAAAATCAAATCCTTAAACTTTGAAGGTTTAGGAATTAGATTCTTCCATCCATTTTTTCACTAACGGTGTTAATTATTATTAGGATAAATTGCATTTTGGTACCCTGTGATTTGACATATTCCACTTTAGTACCATGTGGTTTAAAAAGTGACATTCTGGTACCATGTGCTTTAATTTTGTTAGAAAGTTAACAAAAAATTGAATTTTTAGAATTATTTTGTAATTTTAACCATAACAAACTTTTGAAAAAAATACATATTGACCCTCCAATACTTTTGGAAAATTATACATAGGTCACTGAATACATATTACTAGGGACTAAAATGAAAACTATAAAAAAATTTAGAGTCAAAACATAATATTTGAAAAATATATGACAGAAGATAGAATTACCAAACAGTCCCAATTCTGGAAAATTAGTGCAATCTAGTCCTATTAAGATGTAAAATTTTGTGTTTTTAAGAACTATTTTGAAGATATTTAAATATTTATGGGTGTTTTAGTAATTTCAACCTCTTTCATGCATTAAAATTTCCTTTTATCTCCCAAATATGGTTAAAATTACGAAATAGCCCCAAAAATGTCAATTTTCGTTAATTTTATAATGGATTTAAAATTCAGGGTACCAAAGTGTTAACAAAGAATACTACAAGGTACTAGAATATCACTTTTTAATCCACAAGATACCAAAGTGAAATTTATCATAATAATAATTAACACCGTTAGTGAAAAAATGGATGGAAAGATCTAATTCTTGAATCTTCAAAGTTTAAGGATTTAATTTTCAAAATTAATAGTTTAAGGGCCTATTTCCAAATGACCCAAAGTTTAAGGGGTTTTGTTACATTTTCCCCTTTTATTTATAAGGAGTGCTCACATATAATATCTAATTGTATATAAGTATATTAGACTATTAGAGTATTATTATCTCATGAAGCATGGACACTTCATTTTAAGAGCGTGTTGCTGTTTCAGACATGTGTTTGTGTCTGATACTCGTACGACATTCATACGACATATATTCTTAAATTTCAAAATATAAAATTAAATTTGTGTGACTTTAACATGACAAACAATAGAAAATAATAACATATATGACATATATTATGAATAGATATTCTAATTTTTATAGTTTTCATCAAAACTTAAGAATTTTTAGTTATATGTATATATATATGTCGTATCGTATCGTATAATTTTAAGAACTTGATGAGTCGGTGTGTCTGTGTCCGTGTCGTATCCTGTGATCCTATATCCGTGTCCATGCTTCAGAGTATCTCCAAGAGGATTTTGTGAAAAACACTGAGTTTCAAAGTGAGAGGATTTCAGAGTGTTTAATCATTTAAATTATGAAAAATGAGAGGAAAATACACATTTAGGTGTTTTTACCATGCACGTGATGGTCACGGGATTGAATCCTCTAGAGTTTCTTCACCATGTATTTTTTGTGAAGTCGGAGAGAGAAAAGAAGAAGAAGAAGAGAGGGAAAATGTGTGTCGTATAAAATAACAATATGTAGGAACCACATTTTCTCTCTCTTATTCTTTCTTTGTCCTTCCAACTTCACAAAAAATGCATGGTGAAAGAACTCTAAAGAATTTATTTCCGATGGTCACGTGTGGTTTCGCTATACATACTTAACAAAAAAAATAAATTTAAATACCAAAATGTTATAAAAAAATATGATACTAAAGTATAATTTATGTTAAATCGTGCATCAACAACTACACGAGAGCTGGGTAGTTGGGTTTAGTATTTATCTCCCATAACATAATAAATTTAATTCTCATAAAATCCGGTACGATTTATTACTGAATTTTATTTTTTTTTAATAAAATGGTTAATCTAATTATAATTTCATATTGTATTTATTAAATTTTACAATTTTATCTTTCAAAAATTAAATTAAAAAATTTATGATCTTTTTAGAAATTAAATAATTAATTTACTCTGATATATTTATTACAATTTTATTTTGATACTTTAATATTTTTTTTTACATACATAATTGTTATTAATTTTTTTCTCGTCATTTATTATTTAATAGAATTAATATTTAATTGAGATTTAAGTAAAGAAAATAATTTATAACAAATAAAATGATGTTACGGTGATATATTAAATTTTTGATTGATTAGAAGCGAAATGAAGATATTGCTGTCAAATTGGAAATGACTGAGCGTAATGAATCTATGGCATATATAGATTGGAAAGTAAAATGTCATGAATACCCCTAGAGTGAATAAGTGATGAGAGGGACAATAAGGTAAATTAATTTGGGGTGGCATCACACGTCACAGTATCGTCACAGAAAAGCCATTTGATGGTGTGTGTGGTTGATTGAGATCAGGTGTTTTGCAGGCACATCGTAAGAACCGTGTGGAACACCCTTATGAACCGTCAGATCCTCCATGATCCACCTTCACTTCCAAGGAAGGGCACATCACAAGCGTCAGATCTTTCCTCATGCTATATAGGTTGGTATCCACTATGGATTCCACTCACTCAATGTATTATACATTAATATCTTTTCAAGTCAGTGAACAAATCTAGTTAGCAAGGAGCCAATTTATAGATTTCTTGGTTGATAATTTGTAAGTATCTCTATAAGTGTTTATAGAGCCTGGAAGTATACTATGGCCTCAGGGGTTGATTGAGAGGATGGTTTGAGAATGGTGTGAAGGTGGTTTAGGTTATAAATCATTGATTGAGAGTTTAAGTAATGAATGGGGTGGAGTGGGTTAGGATGGTTTGCAAACCATTCTAAACCTTTTAAATGTTTACATTTTCAAACCTCCAAAATCGGGGGAGTTTGGGATGGTTTGAAACTTTAACGACTTTTATTTTCTACTTTGACCTCATTATACTTTCAAATACATATAATATCTTCTTTTAAAATCTTCAAATTAATTATCTCTTTTTCTTTATTAGTTTCTGCAACAATTTCTCTTCCAAAAAAAGATAAGCTACTTCACTTCAATATCTTCCATACACAATCACATATTATTATACTAGAGGTTTTTTGCGTGCCCATTGTAAAATATAAAATTATTTAAAACTAATTTGTTAAGAGAGAATATCACATAGTAACAAAGTGTCACTTTTTAAATCACCGAGTACTAAAGTGAAATATGACCAAACCATAGAGTACCAAAGTGTAATTTACCCTTTTTTATAGAGTTTAAAATATTAATGAAAATCAAAATAACTTGTTTGGGGTGAAAGAACCTGTGCTAGAGGAAAGTGGATGATTTTTTTTTTTTTTTTTTTAATCCAATAATTTTGACAAACCATAAAGGGGTGGAACCATATAATATAGTATAGATAAGACAGATATAAAATTTTAAATTTTGAATTATATATCATATAGGACTCTATATATATATCATAAACTTATGATTATATCAAATGCAACTATGCAGTTCAAAAATAAAAATGCAACTATAGGATTAAGTCTTTTGCTCGTCCTCTTGATTTCTGTTTTATTTTACGAAACTCTGCAATGTCTTCTTGCAACGTTAATACATTATTTATTTTATGTAGGCTTTGTTCTTTGCCAAAAATATATATAAGTTAACCTAAACCAGTCAACGTTATCATTTTTCTATATTTCTAATCTTGGATAATTTTTTTAATTAGTAACAATATATAGATTTTTGTTGGACTGATTGAAAAAAATATAAGCAAATCAAATATTGATATATATGACAAAATTTATAAGGGTATTATTAAGAATTTTAAATTTCAACCCACCTCACCCTATTAGTGATATTGCAATATCCAATCAGTAGGGAATGATTAACCATTACTCTTTTTTATTAAACTCTCAATCAGTGGTATGGTTTATCTAATCCGCCCCACCCCAACCCACTACTTCCTACCTCATTAATTAACCACCCCACTCCACTCTCTTAAAAACTCCCAATCAAGCCCTAATAGTGAACCTCTGAAGTTCAACTTACCTAAACATTTTTTTTTCACAAAAAAAATGGCTAAATCAAGGACAAATTTATTATCTGGTCCTTGAATTTATTACATTGAGTCAATTAATCAGTCTTTGAATAATCGAAATATATGATTTGGTCAATAAAATAGTTCAATTCTCAGGTATTTAGTCCTTAATGACAATTTGTTCCTAAATTTGAATGATTTTCTATTTTTTAATCTCTTAATTTATACTAAATTAATATATTTTGGTTCTTGAATTTGTGTTGAATTTTTTGGTCCCAAAGGACCAAGTTGTTGCCTATTGCAATAATTTAGGAATTGAGTAGTATATTTTAATTATTTAGTGAAAAATAGAAAAAATATGTTAGAAAAAGTTGCCTATTGCAATAGTAAATTTTCTCTTAAATCAATTTTTTTAAATAAGAGAAAAATAGAAAGAGATATATGTTAGAGAATTATTTTATTTTATATTTAATTAATTTCTTTAAAATATTTGTTATACTTATAGTTCAATTATGACATTTCATATATATATATTTGATATTTGTGTCTTTTAATTGAGTTTTAAACTCAATCTACTAATCTACTAATCCTTAAAAAACAATGTTTTAATTAGCACAAGTGTCACTTTATTAGGGAGAGTACCACAATTTTGTTTTCCTACTCTCATCCTCCATTTGACACCTGGCACCCATTTAATTTTCTGAATAAATATAAATTTTATAAAACAAAACAAAATGGCGCCACTTGCCAATCTCACTATATCATTTTCCTTCCATTCAAATCTCAGTTTCAGATCTTAATTTCAATTTCAGATCTTCCCTCTCACTCTCCCTTTCTCTCACGCTCTCGCTCAATCTCTCTCTCGCAGATCTTCCCCTCTCACTCTCCCTTTCTCTCATGCTCTCTCTCGCTCAATCTCTCTCTCGCTCTCTCTCTCGCACCATCTCCCGTGAACCAAAACATCATCGTCTTCTTCTTTTTTTTTCTTCTTCTTCTTCTTCGTTGCTTGCTCACATCGCTGCCGCCGCCGCCGCTTGCTCTTCTTCTTCTTCTTCTTCTTGATTTCGCAGAATAGGTTCGTCTGATTCTCTCTCAACAGGTTCGTCTGATTTGGGTTTGTGGTTCCTTCGAGAAAGCTAATTTTGGGTTTTGGGTTTCAATTGATTGCGGTTTTCGCTTGAGATTTTGTGATTTTGTTGGGATACACTTGAAGTTTTCTGATTTTCGCTTGAGGTTTTCTGATTTTCGTTTCAGTTTATGATTTTTTTTTGTGATTTTGTGATTTCAGTTGGTTTTAATCTTCAGAGTAGAAGCTGTAAAATTGACCAGTCTAATCCTTCTTTCCTGCGTTTTCTATGGATTTCACTGCTTTTGTTTAATTATTTGCTGATTAACTATAGCATTGTCAATTAACTATGCTCTGAACCTAGATATGTAAACATTGGTTAATTGTAATTCTTGCTGCACCTTAAATTTGGTTGCATTGTCAATTAACTATGCTTTAACTTTGCTTGCATTCTCAATTAACTATGAAGTTCCTGAGAAAGAAATTAATACATATCTGTAACTTGAATTAAATTCAGATATTGGACAGAGAAGGGTATCTGTTGCGCAAGAAATTCAGAGGTTCAAGATATTGATGACACAGTAATGGGATTCAGGCTACTAAGATTGAATGGCCATGAAGTTTCACCCAGTGAGTTCCGTATATATATATATATATATATATATGTTGTTGATGTCAAGTTCAGGAATGAGCTACTCTTATCAGCGGTGATATAATCATAAATCTGAAGTTTATTTTGTTTCTTTAAATGATCATATATAGTCTGTGAGATTTGGGGAAATGACAAACACTAACAACTCTGCTAATTACTTACTGACACTTCCCATAAGTTGTAGATGTTATCTTTATTCCTTATTAACAAATTGCTTCTCCATCAATTGTTAGGTGGGTTAAGGAATTGAGAAAATGCAGTCTGATTAGTGAAAGCTGGGAGCTAGGAAGTGGGGAACTAATAGTCTGACGTGGCACAATTATGACTGTAGATTTGAATTCTAATAAATCATCATAAAGGAAGAAATGATGTCATAATATTAAGCCTTGACTTCTCTTCACTCTTCAACTTCAGTCTTCCTTCAGGTGCGTTCTTCTCTTTCCCTTACTTCATAACTATTCTCTTTTGTATTGTTGTTGAGTGCTATTACAGATCTGTTGAATTTTAAATGTTTTGATTTTCTGCTTCTTTCTTTGTAACTAAAACGAGAAAACTGAAATAAGCTTTTGCTTTCTGAGGATTACAGTAATCTCAGGTCACATAACAAACACATCTGAGATTGCACCCAAATCTTTTTATTACTTACTTGCTTAGTATTTCATCTTAAACATTCTGCAAGCTAAACGCCCTGCATATTTAATCTTATTTTTCATCTGAATACAACATGTGTGTTTTTGTAGAACACTTACTTGCTTGGGATTTGAATATAATAGAACTACTTGATATTTAACACTTGGTGGCTCACTACTCATTTCTAATTACAAAATTTTGTTGGTAAAATTACTTATTTATGGAAGATTATGATATGAGGCAGCATTTGGAGGTATTTTCAGATTCTTTTCTTTTATGAATCTCATATGAAGTTTGTAATTGCTTACCGATAATTTTGCTTCAGTGCAGATTGATGCTCATACTGGTGGGGTGTATGACTTGGTAAAAAGAATTGTGCTTATACTGGTGGTGTTTATACATGAAATCATTTTCACCAAATTTGTGCTTATAACTTCAGTTTTTGCCATATAGAAAGAAAGTTCCGTAGTTTACAATTCTTTACTGCTCTGATCATTGATTTGTTCAGATTATGACTAATTCTTTATCTTTCTGAGATAACCTTCTTTTTACTGTCTTAGACACAAACATGCACCATCACGTGCTGTGGCTGCAGACAAAAGTGCCTCACTGTCTTTAGTTTCTTGATTCTGAATTGGGCCTCTGTAATATCTTTATTAAGTGAACATAGATATTAGAGCAAATCATGTGGTAGTACGGCAGAACATGAAATTTACCTTCTTGGGGGATCCATATCTTTAATAGATGCCTATCATGTTGCCTTATTATCTTGCCAATATGCTAAAACCAATTAAGTTATTACTATTGTTGGAATATATAGTACTCTGAATGTTAATCAACATGCCTTCCTCCTCCTCTCTGGAGTGCTTAGGAAATATATAGTACTCCAAAGTCACCATGATTGTTTTTAATTGCTCTCCTATTTAATGAAAAGTTAAATTGTTCTGATATATTTCCTATCTGATTTTAAGAACTTAACTTTTTAGGTTCACTTTCATTCTTCCCTTCATTTGAGTTCTAAAACAACTATTGTCAACTCTTGCTACTTGGGTTCTTTGGTGCTTTGAGGCTTATTGTGTTTTGTGTGATTTTATTGTGTTACATTTCTTACGGTTATCATTCTTTTGCCTTTTATCAGCCCTACATTTCAAAGGTTTGCAGTCAGAAAATCAAAGAGAATTGAAGACATCTCAGATAAAGGTATTCGTAGCAAAGTGATAATAAATATGTAATAATTATTTGCCATAGAAGGTGTTGTTCTGTTTTAGAAACTGTGGGTGTATAATTATATTTGCCATAGAAGGTGTATTGGATAGATATTACTGTTGTGACCATTTTTATTTGGTTATGTATTGGGTGAATATTGGGTTTGAACATAGTTTCTATTGTTTATCCTGTGAAAATGAATACTTTCTTCTCCACTTTCTAATTCGGTGGATCTATGGTGTAGTGAGGATTGATGATTGCATCTGATACTGAAAAAAGTCTTAAGAAGTGTTGTTGACATGGGCTGTATGATGTTTCTTTTTTCTTTTTTCAGAAAAAAATGAGGGCAGGGAGAGATACCTCAACACCTTATTTATACCTCATTTTCTTCTTAATAGGAGATCATGGATTTATACTGCTCACTGGTGAGAAGCTATTAGGTGCAGTATTAAGATTGATAATGAAAGCTTTCTGTGTTTGGAATAGATCTGACATTTATCACAATACTCATGACTCATGAGCTTCATCTTTGACGTAAACTTCATAACAGTTATTGATAATATGATTAGTATATAATAACTGAAGGTATATGTATCTGTTTTGCGAAAAAATTATTTTTGGTTGATTTTAACATGCAGGAGATACAGGGAGAATATGAAAATTGGTTACAATCCAAAAATACTGAACTAATCAGAATATCATTTGAAAATTTTGTAACTAAACTAATCAATGTTTCGGATTGACTTCTTCTTCTTCTTAGCGATTCTAAAGTTCTATTTTTCATTTCTTGGAGTTTAGCGATTCTAAAGTTCTGTTTTTCATCTTTTTGTTGATCAAGGCTTAGCAATTCTGAAGCAGTATGTGCATTTAGCAAATTCTGCAGAAAAGTGAATCGGAATCTGCTATTAACATATTTTGAGGATAATACTTTTATTGTACATTTTGGTATTGACACTGTGTCATTTTCCCCCAAAAGTGATTAGCTATCATGTTTAGGGTAGATGAAACTTTGTGTGAAACTGAAGTGAGTCAAAACATATATGTGGATATTCAATTAGTTTGCAAGATCAGTCTTGCAAACTACCCTTTGACCTAAACTTATGATGGCTTCACTTTTGCTTCATCAATTTAGGGTATACAACAGATTATGTATACACCCAGAAAGCTTCTCCTTCCTAACTACATCATTGGTTTAGTCATTTTGCAAATTCTTTCATACTTACATTCCACTCACAAATTCTTTCATAACTGTATTTGATCCATGAAATAAGTTAATAGTTTAACTTAAAACATCATCATCAAGATAGTTAAAGGGTAAATACACAATTTGGTTCCTTAAAAATATACGAATTAACAGTTCAATCCCTGATGAAATTGATGGGTTTTAAATTTCAATGTTTTATGTGTTGTAGGTACTCCTATTCCTTCCCTTTTCTTGACACAAGAGGAATAGTTAAAGTTGATGATAACAGAGTAGGCTCTTTGTATGAGCACATATTTGTGACATGTGATGGCTGTAGGTTCCGAAACACCACTCATTGGTATATTATGCATGTATATAATTTTCTCCTCTACTCTATTTATTTGCAGCTGGACTATTAATTTTCACTCTCATAAATGAGGATAGTCTTTGAAAGTAATTTATATATGAGAGAGTAAAATTGTAATTTTCATATAATTTTTTGGATAGTAGTCTTTGAAAGTAGTTTATAAGTTGTGATATTTGCAAACCACAATAGTATAGATTCTTCACTATAACTTATTTTAAGCTTCAGCAATGGAAAAGCATCAAGGCTAGGATATATTCAATATATCATATTACAGTTCTCAAAGTTATTTAGGTCTTTAATTATTTTTTTAATGATTTTTTCGAACGTTAGATTTGGGCACCTGTTAATATGTAAAGTATAGTGCTTAGTCTTGGGCTTGAGTTAATTAGCTAGCTGAGAATTAATGGTTGTAATAATTTTATATTTGCACAATAATTTATCAATTTTTGCTTGAAGTGAATAAATATTACGTGTTTATGCTATTTATGGTGTACACCCAAGTTGAAGGAGCACGTCCAGAAGAGGTTAGTCGTTATTACTTTTGTGTCTTTGTCTAATATGCCCAAAGTTCAATCATATTCAATAAAATTTCTTTGGGTTTATTGGGGAATTATAAGTATAATATGAGCAGATATTCTTATCCAATCAGAGTAGTTGATCATGTTACATGGGTTTGGTTAATCCTTCACAGTGTTATTGTGCAATTGTAGCTATTGTTGATTTTGTAGAAATTGTCAATCTATTACAAATTACATTATGAGGATTCCCAATTATATAGATTCACAGGAAAACACCCGTGCGAATGCACGGGTGTCATACTAGTATATAATAATATAATGTGATAGTGCAGAAGGGGAATGGATTCATTACAGTGCCTTTTCCCTATAAATGACTGACGTTGTATTTTTAGCAGAAGAAGAGAGGAAAAAAAAAATTACAACATGATGAAAAAAATACTAAATGAATGTCTCTGATGACTCACCTCAGGAATTATAGAGAAAAGACACTACAATAGATTCAATCTCGTGCAAGAGCTAGTATCAAATTGATTATGAAGAAAATTGACGGTTTTTTTATTAAAATAATACAAAAAATTATTTTATGTATCTCGATAACCAAAGAATTTTCTTATTTCCCCAAATGGGATACGCATCCGCTGAACTCGATTTTAAAACTTGATTTTTTTCTCTGAAATCGCGCTCTGTAAACACGATTTCAGTACTGGCAGTATCATGTCAGTACTGAAATCGTGCCCAAGAGACACGATTTCACAGACTGACCCATGTCAGTCTCTGAAATCGTGCCCATGGGGCACGATTTCAAATAATTAATTAAGGGGAGGCCGTTAGGCCTCCCCATATATATATA